>JAOEGS010008886.1:27396-57731 GCA_025447755.1 Corythornis vintsioides | reverse complement strand
TTTCATTTGGAGCAACAATAAACATGAAGAATATATTTAAAATAATTAAGATATATAAGCAATCTTTCCTCTTTTTTTTTTTCAAAAATATGTTTAGCTTTTAACATATACAACACCAGAGATACTCAAAATACTTCTACAAATATATTGGTATCATTTATATTTGCTTGAAGGCAATTTTCATACTTTGCGTAGCAAGGGATGTTAACTAATAATACATTATTTCCTCTGGCCCTTCATAGGCCTTCATCTAGCAGTTTTTCACATAATAATGTATTCAAATTCAGTTTTTGCCAGAGTAGTATTTATTTGCCAGCACATTATGGGATGTAAGAAAATGGTATATCAAACATTGCAATCTTCTATATATTCACTGTTGGAAATCAGTGCAAATTGCTACATTTTACTTTTTATTTATTATAATATATTTATTTTTTTCTATGTTGGCTAAGACAGATACTTACACATGGCTCACACATCAAATAGAAGAAAAAGGTTTTGGTCCTCTATATCTATTGTTCACATTGCTCTTTTGAACCATTAAAAGTGCTGTTAAAACCTTAATACACACGTCTTGTTCAATTGATTTAAGAATATCATGAGGTATTATTACATCAAAGAAGTATCAGAACAGCATCTGAGCTAGTACCTATACATGTAAACTAATTTGCACACAAAAAAACCCCTAAATATAAAACAAGCAATTTTCTGCATTTGAAATGCATGAAAAATGAGAGCAACATTTGCAATGGAAATCCCTGTCAAGTTATCTATTGCTTCCAAAGCCCCACAGTATACAGAAGTGCTTCATTTAAGCTTCTGAAAACTTGGGACTATTTTAATAAATGTAATTAAATGCAGTGAATTGGGAATTCAGAAATAGACTATCTACTTCTATTGGAAGCATTAAAAAAATCTTTGCCTGTTTTTCTGGTCATGAATTACAGCAGTGTACAACTCAGGAGTGAAGAGTGCTCCAACCAACAAGACTGCGCACAGATCTAACCTAGATGCTGAGCTCTAGTGTATTTCTTAGAGTCTTCTTTCATTGCTTGAAATCAGAATATGGGAAACTCAGAGGATTATTTCAGTATTAGAATGCTCTGCAATGAGATATAGTTTGCATAAAAATCATAATTTATCCCACCTCTTGGCTTGAAGCCAGACATCTTTCCCGGGAAGTTTTGGCAAGGGCAGAGATGCTTAAATTCTATTTGCTTCTAAGGATGAGGACAAATCTGGCTTCCTGATGTCCCCCATCACAAGCCAACCAAAGTCTTAGGACAGTGCATAGTGTATAATACAGGTTATTTTGTATACCTGAAATATTTGTAATGCTATAGATTAGAGGTTTTGCACTGGGATCAGCAATGGTGTAAAAGTAATTTAGACAGATATTCCTTAGAGGAAAATGATGGGAGCTAGAGGAGAATGAAGATAGCTACACATAACTAGATCACAAAAATTACAGATAACTTCATGTAGAAGAATAGGATCCAAGATTTTGATATTTTTTTCTGAGGTAGTAACATCTCTAGAATTTCTCTTCAGTAACAGCTTTTTTTCCCCCCTATTTTGTTAATATTATCAAGCTGAAGTTTATTATGCTCTCAAAGGTAAATCTGCTATTTGGAAAAACTAGAATACTTATTACATGATTAAATATTGATCAAGTAATTTGTCTTACCAAAAAAAGTAATTTCTCTTGACAGAAATGACACAAAATGCTCTTGTTCCAAAATGAATATTTTTAAAGTTTGTCATTTGTTATTTTTCTGTTTACCAAAAAAAATGTCTAGTGACAAACATTAGAACAAACCTGTTATTAAAAATGTACCAAGATAGAAACCTATTAAATGGCAAACAAAATGACGTCTTCTGCCCTAAAAAAACAGAGAAGCGGGGGTGTATCCTTCTATGCAAGCAGGTGGATAATGTCAATTTGCTGTGCTAGAAAAAGCACAAATAGAAAATAAATGGTTCATTTTAAATGCGCACTATATATTCAGGGTTCCCATTTCACAAATATCTTGCCTGCTGTGCACTGCAGCTGACCCTTTAAACATATCTAGTCAATACGCTATTGTTTACCGCAAGTCCATTTTGTCATTTTGATGGTACAGATTCAAGTGTGGCAATCTTCCTTTCTCTGCTTCACTGCATACATGACTCCCTTTGGCTGGGACTAGCTCACAAAAAAATCCACTAAAATGTCATTAATTACAGCAGTTTTGAGATCTGAATGCTAATTCTATTAATGGACCTATGAAATTAGGACACTGTAAATCTAGATGAGCTGTGCTTGGGCCTCCTGCAAACCAGGCTGACCTGAGGTTACCTACTATATTAAATAAGAATTGTCTAATACAGTTTCAGAATTCTAAGTATGTGTAAATTAGACCTTGTGAAGTACACCACCAGAGGGAATAGATAACTGCAGCACGCTTTCTATCTTATCTTCTTCTATTTATCTAGCATCAAATTCATTTGGAGTGCTTCATAACAAGAAACAGTGATGCCCAAGGCAAAGGTGGGATCAGATAAGGCCTTCTGGACACCTTCCCTACTGTGCAATCCCAAAATGTTAAAATTTCATTTATAAGTAATTTGATATTCATATATCTAAAGGAGACTTGTTAAGAAGCTGCCAAAATATTTATGAATTAACATTCTCCGCATGTTCTTCCAATTTGGAAAACTTAAATGTACTGCACATTTTGATGTGTTTTGCTATTAATTTCCCATCTTAACTTTCAATGTAATGTACTTTTAATTATGCAATAATATATAATCTTCTGTTCATCTATCATTTTTACTCAAACATGTTAGGAAAGGGATAATAGAAAAAAGGCTCATATGAGACCCTCTGGAAGTACAGCAAAGCTGGAATAAAATGCCATCTCCTGACAGTACCTTTAAGGTTTCATAAAAAGATAATGGATGTGCTTGTCAGCGACACTAATGATCAAACATTTTCCCAGTTTTACTGGATATTAAATTGTGAACTATAAAAGAAAACCTCACAGTCTAAGCAATGTTGGGAAAAAAAATATCTTGCTACATTTTTTATCTCCTTTGATATCTAACTAACATAAACCTTCTGATTCCACTTTCACTGCATAGGCACTATGCCATGAGTGGGTGATGCTTCCTTTCCTGAAGGGAAGAGGCTTATTTTCAGGGAAAAAAAAACCAACTGTCCAGGTTGCAGAACAGGAAAATGACAAAAATGCAAATATATTTAAGTGACCCAGGACGCTAATTCATCACAGCATCTTTATGATGCTGACTAAAAGGTTGGGGTTTTTTAATCTGGCATGAAGACATTTTTGAGAGGGTTCTGTCTAAATTTCATATATGACTTTGAAACATACTTGAACGATAATGTCTGCTTAATATTTTAGTGGTAAAAAAGAGCAAGGCACAAAAAAAAAAACCCCAAAGAAACCTCAAACTATGTGATGGGAACAATAGAAAGTAAATATTTACCTAAATATATATCAATCAGTTTGAAAAATTAGATTAATACTGAAAAGAAGCCTTGTTTTGAAAGCACAGGAAAAAATAAGTCTGTTATTCTACTTAGAAAAGAGAAAAAAGTCAAAACAAGATAATACATTATAGTCAATCACAATGGAATTAGATTCATGACACAGGAATGTTCTTCCAAGTTGTTCTGAATTCATTGTCATTATATTCTCCTCTTTCTGTTCAGTCCTGCAAATGGTCAGCTATATAATTCTTCATCCCATGAAAAGGTTCACTAGGCTACATTCTGGAATTACTAGAGTCAGGGGAACAAACCCATATGCATAAACTTACTCATAAAATAAAGGTTGTGTGTTATTTTTTGCCTGTTGGGAATGTGCAATGTCTTGCTGAGATGGATAATGGCAGAAATGCTGGGCTTGGCACAGACATCCCAACTCTTACTGCAGGGTTGTCCCCCTATATTTTACACACCTCTTTAGACAATACGATTTTGCTGGTTGGCATGATATGACATAGAAGCAGTATGTAGGTTCAAACCTAATGCATTTACCTAATACAAAACACATTCAGGCACAGTAAGACTCATCCTCTGTCACTACATTGTCCATAAAGCTTGAACAGTCATTAGCAAGAGTCAGAAAGGGCTTTTCTGATAGTATTTTTGCTTTGTTCTGTTTTATTTCACTATTACGAGCTTTATTTTACACAAAGGTTGCAGCCCAATTCAGCCAGCTGATACAACCTGCTATTGAAATGCTGAGGTTTAGGCTGGAAAACACATCAGACCTCTTTTAAGAACAGCTCTTCTCAAAGGAAGCTGTGTGCCCAAAGAGCAATTTTTCAGTACCTTTTTTCCTCATTGCATCATTTCAGACCATGGCACGAGGCTCTGTCATGAGGGGAACCACTTTACTTACAGGCCCGACTGATTTCAGGGTAGTAATTTGGAATAACATGGAAGTAACATGTTAGTAAGAATAGGGGTACCAGGCCTTTCAAAAAGTGGCTTTATTTTCACTGTTAGAGGTACAAAATGAAAAAAGAAAAAGAAATAAAAAAAAAAAAGAAAAGAAAAAAATGGCAGAATACCAGAGTATTCTCTGTATTCAAACAGAGTTTGGTAATCTCCATCAATAATCTCCAACTAAAGGATGACAATATAAATACAAAACTAAATGAGGGCAATGATTCCTATACACTTCCTCAAAAGGGCAAATTGCTTGTAATTAAAGCAAGCATAACCAAGGCTCACTTATGGGTGTGCTTCCATTTTGGCATAAATTACAGTCTTATAAAACATTTGCCTTCCCAGTTTAGGTGTTATTCAGAATGCCAAATGAAAAAATACAAATACATGTACTTCTTTCCTTTATTATCACTTTTTTAACCCAGACCCTTGGAATGACATTTACTGTTTCTGCTGGGAAAATCACTGTCTCTTGAGGAGGGAAAAAATAGAAAATTTTAAGCAGTGCTTCCTTAACCTCCAGATTATAACTTGTGAATCATGAAGAAACAAGAACACAATTAGAATAAACCATCTCTCTCCTTTCCCTCTCACTCTTGAGAGCAAAAAAGGTAGCAGGCAGTGCAGACCCACAGCATTCTCTGTTCCTAGATAAACTTTTCATAGAAAAGATCACCACAATGTTAAATATTTCTATTATGGTCTTGCATGGGGGGCGGGGGGGTGGGGGTGGGAACCAAATGCAGCATTATAATCCATTTATTTTATGAAATTTAAATAAATTATTTAATGTAAATAAAACAACTCCTGTTTTTTACCAGACAAATATACATTAAATAAACATTTGAAGTCTCAAAATCCAAACATCTTCATATCTGTCCTTTCCTAAAAAGAAGACAAAAAAATATATCTGCACTTACTCCCACTACCTGTCCTTCAAGGCTATTAGGCTACTCATTCACTATTCCTCACTAGATGAGGTTGCTTGTGCAAGACTTGCATTTAAAGATAATCTAAAGAAAGTATAACTAGTCTGCTTCTTATTCAGTAGTTCCCAATTTTCTTGGGCAAACAGTTCTCTTGTCCATCTTATTTTTATCTAAGAAAATATTCTAACAGTCTTTCATTCTCAGACTTCCTTACAGACAAAGTTGGGTGAGGGAACACACTGAGGTTTTGGGTTTTTTTAAATACACTTGCTCCATACTTTAATTTTTTATAATTGTTTTCTCTTTAGCAAAGGATTTCACTTTTGAGCGATTTCTAATATTTTATTTAGCAAATGTTGCATCTCCATAAAATGAAGGTTCTCAAGCAGATTAGTCTGTAAAATAAAGGATGTTTCAACTCCAAATAAACAAACATAATCTGAATTGTACAAAAAGCCTTCTACTGAGGACTTAATAGTACTGTAAGGAATCTAAAATCGCATTCCATTGCTATTGGTCTGGAAGAAAACATTGTTGTTGCAGCTCTAAATATTTATTTAACTGGCTTCCTTACTAAGAAATGTCACAGTGTGAATCTTGGTGAGACACCAGCAGAAGTCCCAAAACTCACGGGGACCATTTGTATTAAAATATATAACCACAAAGACCAAAACTAGAAATTCAGACAACCAGTAAAAGTCACATGAAAGTGAGGAGACAGACCTTATTCTGTCCCTACATCTTCTCACGTGGAAAAAAACCCCGAATCCATGTGTTACTTCTCCCTGTACAGCCAGACATTTTACGCAGTGGTGCAGTGAGATCAGTATTATTATGCAAAAGTTCTGCTCTAAGGCAATCTTAAGAATAAGAAACAAAGGCAGGAAAAACTGCAAGCTGTGCAAATTTTTCATTACTAGTGTGTTTCTACACTACCTGTTTAGTGTCATGTCATCGTTAATCATTTAATATGTGACAAATGGGCATTGTACCAGATCCAAAATACATGAATGACTTCTACGTATAGTTAATATGCATTTATTCTACTAAGAAAAACCTGCAAGCCTGATACAGGGTTATTTTAGTTTTAAAGTAATTTCAAGTTATTCATACCAATCACTGGATTCCACTGCAAGTTTTAGAGATTTTACTGTAATAGGTCCCACTTAAAAGAAAATTAGCTCTGTGCCCCTTGAGGCTCTCTAAAGACCACAAAGTCCAAAGCACAAACACAAATGAAATCCTTCTATGCTCAGTAAGATGTTAGCACTGGTTACCTCAGGGATCAGTGTTAAATTACAAGTGAAAAAGCCATTACCATCAACGAAGGTGAATTAATTTTCATCTTTCAAGCAACAATCTCTTTCAAACACTGCAACTACTAGTGATTTATGAATTAGACAAAATAATTTACAGAAATAAACAGTAATACTGTATTACTGGGCAGAATACCCTACTGGCGTATAATAAAGACAAATGTTATTTGAAACATCAAAGATGAGAGCACTGGTGTAAAACTAAAATGTTGATTAGAGGCACAGATTACAGGTTATTAACCACTGCACTAACATGTGCCCAGGACCTGAAGTCACTATATAAAATGGAGGAAAAAAATCATACAAATGATCACAGTTTCTTGTTTCTGAAGTATTCTGAACTTACTGTACGTTAGTATCCCAGAATTGAACACCTGCTTTTGGGAGTCGTAGCATGTAATATTTCAGTAGAATATGTAGAAGTAAAACCCAACAAATTATATTGTCTCAAAAGCTGGTGAACTCATGTCATGAGCATGACTATGCTAAACAAATAAGAAAGTAGAACACAAGCTACCAGAGGAGTACCACATAAATCGACCAATAGCATATCCTATTTATTTTCTTTAAAATAGTCAAAGTAACTCTATTCACTTCTAATTTGACCTGGAAAATAGCAGGGATATTTAAATAATATCCATAACACTTTTCAAATCCACAATGAAGATCAAAACAAACAGGTAACTAGTACAGCTTCTATTAAATAATATTTTGATAACTTCCTTATCTTTTTCAAAACACACAAAAAAAGGCAATGAAAACAAGTATCTTTTTTTTTTTTTTTCCAACAGCAAACCCGACTGGCTATGACTTACTTTTTTTTTTTTTTTAATCTAATTTACCTGTCTATGAAGCAAAACATCACTATTATTCACAGAAAATAAAAAACCCTATTCTGTCTGAACAGCTCTGCATTGGGAATACCTGTGTCATACCACTAAAAGCATGACAGGAGGTTCTTCCAGATAATACCTGCAATGTCTTTATGTTGCATCCCCAGAATACAAACCTTTTATTTGGCACAGAAAATAAAGTTGTCATTGTTGTTCTTTTACTTATTAGGTTTTTGTTTCTGTTTTTGTTTTAATACAATCTTACATATAACATGAATTGCATTGCAGATAGCAGGGATTAATGGAAAGCTGAAAGCTTCTTACCCAGTACCCCAAGGCGATAGTTGACTGTGATGACTATCACATTCCCATAACTTGCTAGAACACTGCCATCATATAAATTTCCAGTGCCTTCCATGTAGGACCCTCCGTGAATATACACCATCACAGGCTTAGGTCCCCCACTGTCCCGAATGTCTGGAAAAAATATTAAGACACATTTTATCTCAAGAAAGTACCAAAAAAAAATGAGATACATGCAGTATTTATTTATTTTAGTGAGGTTATTTTTCTTGACGTGTTTCTCAAGCAACATATTTTATATAAGGAAATGGGCAGGTGGGCATAAGTGTTTCTTTGTGGCTTGCTTGTAACTATAGTTGCTATGTATTGAAACTCTCATTGGCATCACAAAAGTAAAAAAGAATGGAAAATGGTAACATATTTGCTCAAATGCAATGGGACATTGATTCAATTCTGTTCCTGCTGAATTTGATGTAGAACATTTACTAAAATCAGTGTAAGCTCATTTAAGCAAAGTCTGAACACTTCTGAAAGCTCAGTCCATCTTTCTGTTCACTTAGCTAAAGGTAGTTCACTAGATTGAGACAAACAGGATTTCTACTCATGCATAAATTGTTGATTGATTCCAGTACAGTAAGATCAACAATTTATAAAAAGTCTAAGTCTTAAGTCTAAGTTTTCAAAAAGATACACTAAGACCTCAAATGGGTGTCACTTGTAACCTGGCTAGTATTAAGTACAAGGTACGTGGGTACTTCTAATCTTACTAACCTGTGAAAGGACTGTAGATTTGAAGAACTGCCTGGCACATTGTTCATAAATCCTCACACTACATTCAAACACATTGTGAGTGTTTCTCAAAAAAGTGACACTGAACACGGATTATTATTTTACATCTTAGAAGCTCTGCCGTTCTCTCAGACAACAAAATTAAATATTGACATATTGTGCTGAGTGACTTTTTAATGAAGACGTTGATTTGGGTATCCCTCTCCCCTAAAAACCCTATTTGCAAATTGATTAATCTACTCAGAATAAGTTTTTTAATATCTCAACAGCACTGTTTTTTGTGAGGAAACATCCTTAAGTATCAATTCAAAATAGCAGTTCATGGTGAAATAATGTATGCTTTTAAAACATTTTGGTTGGTCAGAAATCAGCTAAGCTGTAAATTAAAACTTATAAATCTGGATTAAATTGTATTTCAATATCATTTCCTAGGTGTCTGAGTCTTTTTCACTGTCCAAGTCATAATATTCCATAATAGTCTCTAAAAGTCAAGAAAGACAATAGCAAGAAATCATATGCAAACTTTTCAATGAAATGTACTGCATATTCTGATTTGGATATTTTTTTCTTGTCATTGTAACAGTATTCAAGTGACTTCCCTGATTACTCACTTCACTGTCTCAAAAAACCTCTGATGTATTGTTTACTCCTTTGATTTGAGGAATCTTAGTTAAGAAGCTTTCAAGAAAGCTCTCTGTAGAATTGTCTGAATCATTTCTGAAGCACTGTACAGACTACTAGGTGAGGGCAGCTACACTAAAAGCCCCGCTTTTTGAATTTATTGAAAAAGATCAGCACAGATGTGTCTGTTTATAGAAAGCCCGTTGCTATTATTATTTTATATTGATTCTAATTTGCGGAAAATGCCAGAACAGTCAAGATCAGAAATTGGATCTTCAATATTGGAAGTGCTAGAACAATCATTTATTCAAGACCAAAAGGATGATGAAAGGTTGTATATGAAATTGCTTGTATCGCTTTCCTCACTCAAGCATACAGTAAGGACTTTCCAACATGCAATTTTCAGAGTGTAAAGCTAAGGAGATTATTTATCTTCATTGTCCATAAGATAGAATGAGGAGCTCCAGAGGTTTAAAAACTACACTATGGAAAAAGTCTTTTCAAATTCAAACACTGTTTTCAATGGACGGTCTGTTCATTGTCGACGCTTCTTTTTTTTTTTTTTTTTTGATACAAATTTGTAAGCAGTAATAAATTATTAATCTGAAATAACTGTGTGACTGTTCCCAGCAGAAATTGTACACAGTTAATTGTATACTTGGTGGTAGCACAGGGGGAGACTGTCTCAGAATTCTTCTTTAATTAAAATTACATAGAATTACAGAGCACCAACTGTGAATAGTAATGAAATGTTGGTAGTACTGGACTGTTTATCTGGAAAATAATATTGAAATATTTAGCAAAGAATAGGTGTCCTTTATCTGATAAAGGAAGCACACATTCCTGAGTAAAATCTGACATAGAAAGAGGTGTTTCTCTGAGTAAATTCTGTGTAGTCCATACTTCTGTTATTTCCTACTACTAACAGTCTTGTAAAGATTTCAGAGAGATAGGTTAATGTGAAGCTCTGCATATGTACCATGTCAGACAGATGACATGCAGTATGAATTTTCCTCATGCTGTTTTGCCAAAGTCATCAGTCTTAAGAGAAATCCCTTCTACAAGAGAAAAATGGTGCTTCTGTATGTCTCAGGCAGTAATCTAGTACTGGAGACATCTGTGAGGCTATGTAGCATTCAGCTGAGGCATGTGGGACTTTGGGATACGGATTACAGAGTCCGACAGAGAGCTACGAGTACGATTAAGGGACTTGAACATCTCCCCTGTGAAGAAAGAATGAGGAATCTGGGGCTGTTTAGTCTTTAGAAGAGAAGACAGGGAGGGACCTTCTTAATGTCTATAAATATCTGAAAGGTGAGTGATAAAAAGAATGAGCCAACCTCTTCTCTGTAGTGCCCAGGAACAGGAACAATGGGTATAAACTTGAGTATAGAAGGTTCCACCTCATATGAGAAGTAACTTCTTTACTGTGAAGATGACAAAGCCTGGAACAGGCTGCCCAGAGAGGCTATGGAGTCTCCTTCTCTGGAGACTTTCAAAACCCATCTGGATGCATTCCTACATGACATGCCCTGGGTGATCCTGCTCTGGCACAGGGGTTGGACTGAATCTCTAGAGGTCCCTTCCAACCCCTTACATTCTGTGATTATAGAGAAGCTATGGACCTCTTCTTGTGAAGAGGAGAGATCACTGCATTTTAGTCATACAGTCAGTGGTCTCCTATCAACTGCAATCTATAGTTAGGAGTATTTGAAAGGTATGAGCTGTGAGAGGTACAGATATTATTAACTAGTGGATATTACTATTTTGACACTCAGATACCTTTTAAAACCTGACCATAAATGATTTGAAACATCATCATTTTTTTTCAATGGGGTAGTATCAGTCCTTACTGTTCATGTGCTGGACTGGCTTCAGCAAACTTGAGTTACACTTTCTCAGGGAGATTAATGGTATTTGTGGAAGTAGCTAATTCTGAACCTGAGGAATTGGGGTGCAAATATGGTGTTTCTGCCAAATGTAGATTTCTATATTGATTTAATCGTATATTGCACTCTTCATTGCATTTTATTAAGTGTTGCTTTATTTAAAAAGCAGACACATGAATATTTTCAAAGACATACAAAGGGATGGGCTGTTCAAAATTCGTCTCAAATTCAACTCTGCTCTGTTTCATATTCACACAGATGATAAATTCTGA
Organism: Corythornis vintsioides; assembly: GCA_025447755.1. Classification (NCBI taxonomy): domain Eukaryota; kingdom Metazoa; phylum Chordata; class Aves; order Coraciiformes; family Alcedinidae; genus Corythornis; species Corythornis vintsioides. The sequence continues at coordinate 46,320 of JAOEGS010008886.1, read as the reverse complement.
GTGCTTGATTTATTTGGCTTTAAATTGCTAGTTCATAAAATATTTAAGTAGGTTTTACTGTATAGCAGAGCATGATCTTATTTATAAGACGTATACTTGAACTTTCTTATTAAGATATCCAGCATCTCCTTTCTTTTGTATCTTCCTAAGGTTTGTTGCATCTACTTTTTATGTCTGGTCTTAATTACAATTATAGGAAATTTAGGAATAGGGCAGTCTTTTATTCTATGGTACATCACACAACAGGGAGGTGGGTCTGACTGTGAACACCAGTCATGATCATCATATAGAACAAAACACAACTTCAGTCATTTGAAACTGATGTAAATTGGCCACGTGACTTCACAAGTATAATTTTCAGGGAACAATCAAAATGGGAAAGGCAGAAAGCCTACCTGGAGACAGCTTAGCACAAAAATATTAGTTTAGCAGGGATGTCACAATCAGTGATTTTTCTAAATGCTATTAAAAAGGATTCACAGATTCACAGATTCACAGATATTAGGGGTTGGAAGGGACCTAGAATATCATCTAGTCCTACCCCCTGCCTGAGCAGGATCACCCAGACCAAGTCACCCACACAATGTAGACTACTAAGTAAATCTTGATCTGTGAATATGAAACCGACCAAGAACAGTGGAAAATTTTTAGTCTGGTTACTGTAAACACTATGTGTTCCTTACAGAGAATAATAGGTGGATATAAGTGTAGCTCTTCAATAAGCTTTAGTCCTAAAAATAAGTAGAGCATGGTACCAATCAGTGCAACTTTTAATTATTTAAATTTTTTTCCACAGTATTTCTCCATTCAGTTAAAATCTATTGGGTGCCTCATGGATGCACTGCTCTTTTAATAAACAAGCACACTTAGCATTGTTAATACGTAAACATCCATTAATATCATGTTTTTAACATGTGATATGAAACTAGGTGTCTTGAAACTTATAAAGTAACTATTGAACTTGCCCCAGTAGTGGCAGCAAGGTTTTAGACATGCTTCATATTTTAAAATAGCGCTTGCACCCATCTTGTTTTAGAAAAATAGAATTATGTCTTTTTTTTGGTTGGTTTGTTTTATCAAACAATGGATTATTTTGCACACTCTTGAACTACCTTTGCCTGAAATATGAGGTCCTGGTGAAGCATATTCTAATATAAAAATGGCCTGTGCTTTTACAGGTAAATCTGGAGAATTATTCGTATTAGAGCATGACTTCAATGCTAGGTAGGACTACTACCTGGCCAGTTAGGTAGTGATTTTAAATTATTAAAAGATGATGGTTCAAAAGATAAAAGCTGACAGACTCTTCACTGCACAATGTTTGGCACTACTAAAAGTATAATGGAGGCCTGAAGAGGTGCTTAAATTAAAGATCTGTCAGGATTTTTATTATGCACGGTTTCAAGCATTAAAAACACCATAAAAATTCTGAATTGAGTTTCTCAGTGGAAAGGGAAAATAGAACCCACAAAATTGAATATGCAAATGACACTGGAATCTGTATTTGGAATTTGGACTCTCAGAATTAACATGAATGGGTGAAAGGATGAACAGGAATCATGAATATGTGTTTGTGTGTCAACAAGTTCACCCAAAACTCATCTGCACTACTCCAGCCTGGCTGGAACTCATTAGAGACTATAATTAAGGTTGGAGGACGTGGTTGCTTTGAGAGGCATGCAAATGTGTTTTGTTGTTTACTGATCTCTGAAGTCCAAAAATGTACAATCGGTGCCAGACGGAAAGATTGTTTTCTCTCCCTATTTCTTACCATGACAGCAGAAAGCAGATGAAATGTTAAACTTGGTAACTTTGTCTATTTTAATACTAATGGAGTGATAGGGTTTTTGAAGCAGGTCCTCAATTCTGAAATGTGTGCTTTTGTGCCAGTGACGCTACAGTCTGTTAAGCATAAGAAGGGGTATGCAGATGCATTCTGCATCATTAGCAATTTAAAATTTGAGAGGATTTTTGTTTGGTTTGATTTAAAACATGCCCTGGACCAAGAACTTCCTTCAGCCAATGAAGTCCAATAGCCCATTTAAGACAGAGCATCAGACTAAATGATTAGAATCATCACAGTTGCAGGATGTGAACAAACAGCAACATCTGTTCCTAATCTGTCCCTTTTTTCACAGGAGAGATTGGAATGGAAGAAGGGGAGAGTAGAGACAACTAGCAATTCTAGTGCTTCCAAGGCATGTACTCTCAATTTCCAGCTTTACTATGGGCACAGTGTCTGTGTCCCACAAACTCAGCGTCTGTGGTCCTCATGTCTAAAAATGGAATAATAGCCCTACTCTGTTACAGAGGGACCCTGCTGGGAGGACGAATACATTAAAAACAGAGATGCTCAAATAGCATCGGGGACTAAATAAGGACCTGGGATTGACAGATTGATGTTCTTGACTAAGGTGTGTATGACAGAATGGTGGATGAGGATAATTAATTTGTGAGCAATCCTTCATGGATATTTCATACTACACTAACTACCTATAAGTTCAGTTCTGATCCCCAAGTACAATGTCCAATTAATAATTTGTGTTGCTCTATTTGCAGTCATGCTAAGGATTTGAGTATATAGGAACTAAGGGCTCATAAAGAGTCACTGGTTTGGGGTTTTTTTTGCTATAGCCAAATTAAATCAAGTTAAAATGCTACCTTACTAAAATTAGGACTGAGTTAACATGTAAAGATTAAAGTATTTTACTTTTTTAAGCTAAGCCTCATTTCTAGACTGCAGAAGGTACAGTTGAAACTGTCAAGCAACTCAAATTTTGCCTCTACACTATCTATTGCTTAACTACAGGTTAGCAAACAGGCAAATCCACCACTGCTATAAAAAGAGAAAGCCCCGATCATCACTGGTTGCAAGGTGCTTTTGCCACTCTTGTTTTTCGTCCCTGCTCAACTAGTTCAATACTTAATGAAAACCAGGTAATTTAAAGTGAAGACATGAGAGGGTTAAACAGAAACAAGGAGGCATCCAGGCTGGGGGGAGGGGCTGAGGGGAGAGACCTTTATATAATTTCTGACTTTTTGTAGAATTTACACTCTCAGAATTGGAAAATACCTTCATTTTTTAAGCAGCAAATTTGCAGATCATTAGCTGGTAATCTGCACTACTGCCTTTGGGTCTTTTGAAAACAAAAATGAAAAATGATCTAATTAAGTTTGGTCTACTGGTTGCAGCACATACCAGAGATCCAAGTCTGATTACTGATTCCAGTGCTTGTGCTGGCAAGGTTTGGACCACAATACTGTGGTACTGACATGTAGCAGCAGATGGGTGTAGGATTATTGAACACTGTTTTAAAATGAATTTTTCTGATCAGAGCCTGATGTTTGAGTGACACAATACAGAATACTTTACAGGCATTTGATCCAAGAAGCTTCTATAAAAGCTCTTTCTGCATGAAAGGTATAATACAAGAAATGGATGCTCTGAATTTCTTAATACAGAGACCACCCTGGGCATTTTAGAAAACACTGGCCATTGTTTATGTAGCATGGATTCTGTGGTTACATGCACAGCTGTTTTTCAATGTTTATGCTTAGCCTAGTTTCCCCAATATTCCAACTTCATAATTTAATCAGTTTGGCTTTTGTTTTATTTTGTTCCCAGTTATTAATGTGTAGGTTTTTATATTCAGTAAAAACTACTGTACTGCAAAAGGTGAAGGGCTTGATGGACAGGCTAGCAGAAATAGTAGCTTTCTGCTTTGACTCGCTTTTTCTTGCTCTTCAAACATATGACTTGAAGCAGTGAACATTTCAGTTCTGCATATGCAACACATGCATTCCAATGCAGAAGAGCAAGTTCACAAAATGCAGGGCATCTGACAGTGCTCCTCCACCGAGGGACAGGGAAGTGCAGGGCCTGAGCAGACAGGGTTTCTACCAACCCAGCAGCCATCCCAGCAGTCTCCAGTTGTACTGGTCATAAAAATTTAAATTTGCCATCTCTCCATGAAAGAAGCAGTAAAAGTCTAATTAATGCCTGTATTCTTCTGTTGGCATGGAAAGCAGAACAAAACTGTCACTTGTATGCCAGAGAAAATTAATCCCAGTCCTATAAATTAAGGAGATTTATCAGTGTTGTAAATGCGTTTCTTCCCCTCTACTTTGACTGCTGTGTTTTACAGTCCTTCTTTCTCCTACAATTGTCAGTGGGGGAGACAGGTTTTCCCTGACATGGATACTTGTTCTCCAAATACTGATGTCCCTACTCTCATCTGAATCTACTTCCTAAACTGCCTTCTGGTAGCAACCATTCTCTGCTGAATTTTAGCAAACTGAGTAGTCTCTTTTAAGTGTGTCTAAGCGGAGAAGGGCTCAACAAATGTTCAGACATTAGCATCTGTCTTGGCAATTATACAGCAATTTAGGAGAGCTATTAAGGTCCACTGGATGAATAACCCAGGTTTCAAACGGTTTCTTAAAACATATTGTTAAAACAAGACAGAGTGACTTCTACAATGGCTAATTCAGTATCACAGGTCTCAGAGAATACAGAAGAATGTCCCTTGCAATATTTTGTAATGAACTAATGTAAAAATGACTTGGCCTCATCAAGCTAAGTGGATCTGAATTATCATACTTAGCTCTGCATAATATGAGAGGTTTCAAAGGAGATTTTCAATTAGGTGGCTCTTTCAAATCTTGGGCCAGCTGGTGGGCTCTCATTCATATGCTTAACACACACATTCCATAGAGGATCAGAAATCAGCATGTATAAATTTGTGGGTTTATTTATAAAGTCTCTGTTCATTTATTGGGCAAGAAGTTAACTGGTCACACTTGCCTGCCTTCCTCTTATGTGTTAAGTGAACATTTCTAACCGAGGAAAATGGTTAATGTTCTGCGTGATGAAAAATTTCTTAATTAAGAGTCTTGCAGTTTGTAAGTTACGCTTCATCTTCATATCTGGTAAAACAAACCCCAGATAGTAACAGAGAAGGAAGCAGCAACTTTCCCAGTCTTATATGGCAATTTGTTTTACTCATTGACCATAAAATATACAAAGTATGTGTTTACAGTTCAGAACTTTGAAACACATCTACTTGAAGGAATGAGAAAGAGCAGTTGTTACCATTTTCATAGCCTTAAAAACTTAGAAAATCTGCATAGCTTACATGATTAACAGACATAATTCATTAACAGAATAAAACACTTGACATTTCAAACTTGGAATTTTACTGGGTAATAGGGTTTTCTAAGGGTCAGCACAAGCAGAAAGGCATCTTTATGTGCCTGTAGGAAGCAGAAGGGATCAGATTTCTTTAGACAACACCAGATTAGCACCACTGGAAATGGTAGTGCTGCACAGAGCCTCAACAACTTCAAATATTGCTGCCATTTTAAGGGTACCTCTCTTCATCAAGGAGGTGGGGCAGTCTTGCATTTATTTCTGTTCATGGCAATGGAAATGCAGAAGGTTTTGTATTGGGGGAAATTCAGTTGCTTAAGAGACACTAAGAATTCTCTGTATTTTTCCTTTTATAAACACAACATTTTATGTTTGTCAAACTGAGATCAGTCAGTGAAAAAAGAAACATCTTTGTACTTGGTGAAATACATAGGGTTAGAAAACATGCAAAAAGGTGTACAGAGAAACTTTAAGAGTGTTAGTTTAAATAGTATGGACAAAATTCAGTCAAAAGGTGGGATGCAACATATCAGAAGTCCATTTCAAGAAAACAAAAACCCCTCCTCTTTATAAATATTGTTACTGTTTTGTATCAAAGCGTAGAACTTAACAACATTCTTTCTTTTAAAAAATTAAAAATATATATGTATAACAACAAGCAAGAAGACAAAACACATCAAAAATGGGAATTAAAAAAAAACAAAAACAAAAACAAAAACTCTTCAAAAGAAGACAAGAAGTCAAAAAAAGAGGGGAAAAAAAGATTTTCAGGGATCCTTGTCATGCAAATCAGTTTGGTGGCAAAAAAATACCTTCATCTTCAGCACCGTCATTATCACCTAAATCATCTGTCTGTTTCTTTGTAAGGGGACCTAGGATTGAGAATGGAGAAAATGGAGGAAAAAAGACAATTCAAGAATATACAAGACTGAGGAAAAAAACAGTGAATATTAAATTCCCATGGATGTTTCAAGAAAAACATTTGCAGGGAGGGAAATCTTAGTTTATAATAACCAATTTTCATTACGTTTTTCAAACCTTAGAGCAAAACCTTCCCTAGGGGGTATGGCTATTAGAAACATCTAGCACAAGAATCAAAGAGTGCCCAGTGCTTTATTGTTTTTAAATGAAGAATCAAAGTTTGTTTACTAAAACCATACCCACCATAAACTACATTTATTCTCTTAACTTAATTGTTTTTTCTTGGTTATTAAGAATAGTGGAGACAAGAACTGCCAAAATACCACTTGCATTTGATGCAATAAGGTGGCTAATAAATGTCTTGACAGTTGGTTAAAACATAATAATTCACATTTCTAAGTTCAACCATTTAAGCTCAGGCATTACAAAGATAAGCATGGATTTGGTTTTTTCTTTCTTTTTTTTTTTTTACACACTCATTACATTCTCTTTTAAATAGAACTGTAAATTCCCTTGAAACCTTTGACCACCTGCTGAGATATTTGTAAAGAAACATGAAAATCCATAAGTAAACTAGAAACAAGAGTGAAATCCTAGACCAACCGAAGACAACAATTTCTGCCATTGATTTCAGCGGGGCCAGGGTGTCACACGTTGTATACTAGTTTTAGCTTCAGAAAGAAACAGACAACACTGTAATTCCTTATTTCTATAAATGGATGGGAAGCCAAAAATCTTTCACACCCAGCACATATATTATTAACAAGCATTAATAGATTAATCATACTTTCCAATGGTAAAAATGCTTGTTCTTTACTGAATAATAAAAATATTCCAGAAGGAAAGTCAAAGGTCATTCTGAAAATACTTCCATGTCATGTATTTTCCACACTTACACACAAACAAAAGACAGTTGGAACTCAACATTATCTTTCCTTTTTTTTTTTTTTCCAGAGTTCGCTCATTTCCATGACATTCTGTAATTTGCATGCAAAAAAGCAATCAGTACGAACACAGGACTAAGTAACAAAAAAAGAAAAAGCCAGCCAAGCACAGAGTAGAAAACAAGAACTTCCTCATGCATAAAATAGCAGGAGACAAAAACAACAAAAAAGAGATGAACAGTATGTGTTGATATTTGCAGTAGATGTAGGCAAGAGAACATGGATTAACTATAAGCACTATGGAGTATTGAAACTTCTGTATTTTAAATCTATCTAGTTTTTTATTTTACAGGATATTGTTCATTCAACATTAAACCTGTCATTTATAGGCAAAACACCATGTATTTCAGTGATGCATTTAAAAAAAAAAATTCATAAAATGTTTGTACCAGGTGCATGGATTTGAGAAACAGAATCAACCCAAGAAGTACTATGAGATTTTTACTGTGAATGTAGGAACAAGACTGTATTATTGAAAACCAACCCAGAATACCTTAATCACTGCATCAGTCAGCAGTATTGTTTTAAACTCATTCTAAATACAGAACTATAAATTAAACAGGAGCAATTGGATAGTCACACCTGCAACAATCCCTCTGTTCAGTACAGAGCCTTTTCCTAATACAAGCCCTGAGTATCATCATTAGACTATATGGTATCTAGATAATGGGACCCTATCCAAATGCACACATTCAGAAGTCTTGCTGCCTATCATTCTCGTAACATAGCAACCTCTAAAAGAAGATAACTAGAAAATGACAACATGTATGTAAAGTATCACAACATTTTAATGGTGGGTTTTCAGCATGGAGAACAAGAAGAATTAATGTTAAGAGTTACGCACTTAACAGAGCTACGCATTTAATGATGAAGAGGCAGTCACAGCCAAAGGTATCTGTACATACACATTTTTCACAGCACCTTGATATCTTTTACATTTTTAGAAGTCACCAGAAAGGAACAAAGTAGTATCTGGAAAAGCAAGCAGCATTTCTGCAAATAACTTGCACAGAGAGGGAGGAATTATTTTCTGGATGAAACCAAGACAATCAATGTTACATTTTTTAAATGGCCGGCTGACCTTTGTGAGGTATTTCATGTAAATCATGATTCCAGATCTCAACAGCAGTTATATAGTGCATCAAACATTTCGATACAAATTACTGATCTCATACCGGTTCTGATGTTCCAACACTGTGAAGCATAACTGGGGCTATCTATTAAAAATAACCAGGGTGATGTTAGTACTTACACAGTTAATAGTTCTGTGAAAACAACAACAACAAAAGAGATTGCCTTCCTGATAACCACAGAATTAGTTTGGTTGGAAAAGACCTTTAAAATCATCAAGTCCAGCTGTTAACCCAGCACTGCCAAGTCCACCATTAAGCATGTCCCTCATCTAGACAATACCTCCAGGGATGGCAACTCACCTATTTCCCTGAGCAGCCTGTTCCAATGCTGGACAAATCCTTTTGCAAGGGGGCTGACCTTTTTTTAAATTGTCACAGATTAAAGTTGCTTTCTACTACAGGTAGGTAGCTACTATGCAATACAGGGGCTCTGCTTGCCACATCCCCTAAGCAGGACAACGCATCCCTGATGGAGCCATGTGGCAGACCCACCAGGCACCACTAACAACATTCTGTTAAGAGATGAGAAGCTCCAGTCTGTAAATATAATGGACCACATTCATTATAGCTCAGCAACAGCTCACTTGGAGACCCACAGACCAAAATGCTTCAGACAGATTTTCTGCTTCCTGGAGTGGCAATGCTGAGGTCCAGAAACCAAAGCAGAGTTTGGTCCTCATGCACCAGGTGTCAAACTACTTAGCTATTATCTGTACTTAACCTAGACATACAGGGATGCTGTGAAATTTCCATTTGTATTTGTAAATTGCTCCCTAAAAATCAGCAGCTCAAGGCCCACTGCACACACAGCCATCTAAATGGCTCACAGCAGTGTCAAGTGGTTCAACCCTGAATCCTCCAAGGGTAAGCAGAGCTCTGGGCTTCACTGTTTATGTTCTGTAATGCCCATTTCATGTATGGCTTCTGCAGAAATTTTCTGAAATCGTGAAAGCATTAAGGGACATTGTGGATTAGACTTCCACCTGTTTCAGTAGTAATTCTCATTATAAAATTAGTAAGAAGTGGCTTTTGCTTCCACTCCTCTAGAAAACAGACTAAGTAACAGCATCACTGTGTCTGTAGGAGCATAAAGACTGATGTCTCGAGTCCTTACAGAGGAAAACATGCTGAAATCACTACCAGATGCACAAACTAAAATCTAACAGAAAGGTTCTACCAAACGTAACAGCAGTAGCCTTTTTAAGTGACTCAGGATAATCTTCAGTTATTTTCTGTAGGTTTAAATTGATATGCTGCAGAAACTTCATGATTTTGCAAATCAAGTGAAGCCCTCAACTAGATTTATGTTTTCAGCACTATTTGTCCATTATATGATTCTTTAAGGTTCTTCCATCCTTTTAATATTCTTTTCAGGTAACAGAAACTCACTTTTTAAGTGGTGATACTAGAACATGATGGACTAGGAGGCAATGAAACCAAAAAGGGTATACATTTTACAGGATTACAATTACCAGAAGTCTTTGGCCACAATTACTTTCCACTATAGCTTCACCTTTTACAAAGGCTCCCTTATTCCTCCTCTTTCAGAATTTTGCTTACAAAAATGGGCATTATAAAAAGACTGGTTCACTGTAAGACATAAGCCTTCAAATAGATAGGCTCCTTTATTGTGCTGGCCTAAATTTTAGCTGAACTTTACGTAATGAATACTAATAAACAACACAGTAATCAAACATCATAAATAACAAGGGGGGAAAAAAGGACACAAAAACATCTAAAATGCTGATGCAAAGATGATTTCCTTATGAAGAGGCTCTCTAAGGGTTAGTCTCATTTAGTCTCCTGTGGCTGCTTAGCCATAACTTTCATTAATGCTAATGGAAAGTAGCCCCCTAAGTCAGTTTAAAAGGGGGAAGCAGCGATTACTGCATTTTATGTCTCCTAAAGGCAAGGAACAGTCTTGATACAAATGAATGCTATGTGCAGAACGAACTAGCACACACTAGCTAAGTCGCTACTCAATTAATTTAAAATTAGTTCTTAAATTATTTAAACTATTATTGAAATATTTATTCTATTTCCATTGCAATCAATACTAAGGAGGTAAGATGAGGCATTTTAAAAATCTTGATAGTTGACTACTGTATGTTTGCAGATGGGTTTGCTCAAAATAAGAGAAATAACATACCTCTTGTCCAGTTAGCTAAAGAATAATTATGCACTCAGAAATAATTATAGTCCAGCCATATTAATTCTGGTTTTATCATTCCCTTTGATGAAGGACTAAGGTACTTTAGCTCCCAAATACATTAAAGCTGATTATAAATTCTCTCTTTATGGTCTTGATTTGGTAGAAATTATCCGTGGCCTTTTGGACCGCATGTATGTGGCCTGTGAAAGCTATTCATCGTAAAAAAAAGTCATACTGTGAGTTGACAGCATTTTGTAAAACAACATTACAAATTCTCTTAACTTAATAAATCTGTGACTGTATATACAGCCATTGTTCAGGTCAAAATGTTCTCCTTCAGTAATGAGAAAAGTGGAAAAGAAAAAAAAGGACCTTTTACATTAGGTTAAATAGACCCCATGGATCTAGCAATTTGGGAATCTCTGTAGTAATAATCATTCCTTGACTTAAGGTGTCTGTTCAATAAAAAGAGAAAGAGATGAGGTTAAGGCAGACTGCTGAAATAATACAAGTATTGAAAAAATTCACTACGTGGGTTGCTAAAGGCAATTATATATTTATCTTTATACTTATTGAAGTGCCTCCATCCATCTCTATTTCTTCTTCATTACCTCATTTTTCTTCTTGAGCATTTGTTCTGGTTTGAGTTAGAACAGAACAAACTCTGTTCAGTGATTTTACTTTTCAGCTCAGTCTCTTCTAAGTAATTACGCTCTCTGAAGCTAATGGCACATTTCTTGCAGTCTCTGCTCCTAGTGGTGATAATGCTCCATGTTTAGAACTACTGCCAAGGATCGATGCACTGGAAAGCTCTTGCTTATACTTGCTCCTATAGGAACCAAGGTCACTGCCAAATCTTGTGTACCACACTGGGTGCTGCAAAGCAAGAGGTCACATTTGTGGGAGGAGCAGACAGGGCAGGTGACCCTACACTGACTAACAGTATTCCTATATAAGTCATGTTCAGTATAAAGCTGAGGGATCATGAGGGTCAAGTTTCTTCTTCGATGGCCAGCGACCAAGAAGGACTCTGTCCATTCTGCCTCCAATCCTGATCCCCATGTTTCTGAATCTGGTACCAGAATCCAGCTCCTGCACACAGCTCCTGTCTGCTGCTGGACCCAAGCTGGGACTTACCCAGTGCCTGCTGCACATTATCAGAGGTGACAGTCGCATAATTGCCATCAGGGGGGTTGGTTTCAAAATTTTTTTTGTACATACTTGTATATATTTGTATTATTTTAATTAAAGCTGTTTTATTTCTATCTTTTAATCCATAACCCAGTGTCCCTCAGTCCCTTTCTTTTCCCCTTTGGGAAGACAAAGGGATCAATAAAGAGCATCTATCATACATCTGGTGGCCAGACAAGCCCTAATCCTTGACAGGAGGAAAATCCGTGGAATGAAATTACCTGACCATTTTAGGCACAAACATAAAATAACAAATCCTTTGTTATTTCAACTATTACTTTTATGCAACATACTCTCCACATTAGATTATGTTACATAAAAATTAATAAAACAAAACTAACTGTACTAAATTATTACATTCTAGCAGGTGTTAGCTGAGGCACAGCAACATGTTGTACCTATCTCCTGTTTTTAATTTAAAATAAATTAACGATGAGTTATAATTAACAATCTTCCAACCTCAACTTTTGCAGTGAAGAGAATTCAAAAATCAAATTCTTATGTTGAAGCTAGAACATAACTAAATAATAATTTTCCCTATACATGTAATGATAAATTGGAAAGATACAGCATAATAGTCAACTGATGAATAATTTGTATTAAATCATCTTCTTTCATTAGAAAATTAGAAAGCTCTCAGCACACGCACACACAAAAAAAAAAATAAATCCCACAATTCCTTACAGAAAAGGGATTTGGAAGGTACATATGGCAAGTGGATCTCAAGAAGTACTTAACTGAAAAAAACCCACCAAAACCTCTTTCTATTATCATGCTTTGTTGCAATAGACAAAACAATTTACTTTCTATTTTTCCTTATTACTGGATTGCTTTCACCACATGTACACTCCTTTCCTAGTGGTTTTTACCATTTAAATTATTTTTATTTCCATATTGTACTTATTTATAGTATTTGTACTTAACAGCAGGGTAAAGCCCTGGTCGACTTTTCTTTTTGATTATAATATTTGCACTTGTGTTTTAACAACAAACGATGGCACAAACTTCAGTCGTTTCACATCTCACTACCTGATTTGTGATGACAATCAAGTACTGTAATTAGAGCTGCAAGTAACTCAAATTTGCATCTGCAAGTGAATGACAGGTGCAAATTGAGCCCACAAAAGGGTTGCCAGCTTTCTTTGAAAATTTACATGTATAAATGCTTTGTCAGTACAGAAGCTATTCTGACACTTCAAGACTAACTCCTGCTGTGTCTTTTATAACAGCATATTGCTGAAGTGTCACACAGAAAGAATGTCTAATCCCAGACCTTTTTATTCACAAGATTAATCACACTGGCTGGATCTTGATTTCCCTTAAATCTGTAGAAGTTTCATTACTGAACACTAGATTTGTGTGAATTTAAATGAGATTAGAATCTGAAAACGTAGATAGAGTTTCACTCCTTCCCATTTTAGGTGCAGCCTGAAATTCTACATATTCTCAGAGGTGAAGGCACTTTATGTTCACATGTCCTGTGGAGAGCAGGCCAAATGAAGCTTCATTTCAAGCTCTCTTTGAATTCCATTCCTTTTGCAATAGGCTACTCTGTAAATCCAATTTCCTTCCTAGAGGCTTTTGGTTACGTGATGTGCTTTACACGGAGTTGTGTAGCACTACTAGGAAAGTAGGCAGGATAAGCAGAGATCTCTGAGTGAGCCATGGGCCCCTGGGACCCATCCACACAGCAGAAAAGTTCACTGACAGTGCACCCAGAACACACACCTCATCCTTCCAGATGTCTGCCTGCACTGGGCATCTTGGCAGCATTCTGCCAGGGAGGATTTTGGATGGGTAAAGCCCTGCTCCACCCTGCCCCCACTCAGCAATGCACAGACACACACAGTGGTACCACCCTGGTGAAGGAGATTTGCCAGGACAGGTTCAAAGACAGCACAGACACCTTTTTCCTGTCTTTCTGTAAAATACAAATCTAATATCCTAGATGAGCTGCCTGCTAATTCTGAGGGATTTGAAAACATTGCTCATGTATACTTAGAATCATAGAATGGTTTGGGTTGGGAGGGATTTTTAAAGGTCATATAGTCCCCACACACAGCCCCACAGTCAGCAGAGACTACTCCAACTAGAGCAGCTTGCTTAGAGCAACTTGACCTTGAATTTTTCCAGGGATGGGGCACCTACCACCTCTCTGGGCAATCTGTATCAGTGTTTAACCACCCTCACTGTAAAAAAAAAATGTCTTCCTTCTATCTAATCTAAATCTGCCCCCTTTTAGTTTAAAACCATCACTCCTTGTCCTGTCACAACAGACTCTAACTCCTTTTTACCCTCTCCAAGGTAATTTTTTTCCCTTCATTGGCTATAACAGAAGCCAGAGTGAATCAAAACCTGTGATGTGTAGAATAATTATCAGGTTGTTGGCTCTTCCACAGAAGTGCTTCTTCAGTGTACCTTGGGATTGTTCAGCCTATAGAACTGAAGGTTCCAGAGAGAGACCTTATTTCAGCCTTTCAGTACTTAAAAGGAGCCTGTAAGAAAGGCAGTGACAGACTTTTTTTTTTGTCAGAGTCATTAATTTTTTTTTTGTTCCAGTGAAAATAAGAAAAGGAACAGACCTTTACAGTAAAGCAGGGGCTATCCCACTCACTGGAATAATACATGAAGAAAAGGATGCTTCAAATGGACAAAGACTCTGCTGGCCAAAGCTGACACAGCAAAACAAAGCCCAGGCATTTAAACACAAATACTGCAGTTGGAGAAAAAGCTCCAGAGAAGAGAGATGGACAGGTAACAGATGTGAAAAAATAAATTTGTATGCTGTTATATGGCCATTATCATCAGCATTTACCATTCCAGTTGCCACCTCACAAGTTCATGCAGCTTTTAACATTTTCTTTGCATTAATAATTCAAGTTATTTTACAGATACTCATATTGCAGGGTGAGACACTGCTCAAATGAATACAACATTACACAGCTGGGCCACCACCTGAGCTTTTTGATCACAAATCAATCCTCTGTCTCTACAAGTAATGACTACAATCCAGGTCCTAATGATGACTTATGCACATGCTTAACTTTAAGCCTCTGAGTAAGTTCTCTGAAATCAATAGTCTAAACCTCCTCATAATAGAAAAGACAGATCCACTACTATTTACAGAACTGCTCCTATTTGCATCTGGGACAGGTCAATTTAGGAGTAAGAGTTATGCAGGAATGAGTATCCCAAATTTCAAACTTCTCTCAGTTATTCTGTGGATAAATCTATTCAACAAATAGAATTTCAATCTCTTGAACATACTACCAAAGCTCTGTGATGAATATTTTTTTTTTTTAATATATAAATGCATTGCTTTTCAGTCTATGTACACAGAAATAAAATTCCACATTCTTTTTCTCCAGCTCTCAAATTGCTTCCTAATTTTAAGGAAGATATGAACTCATTTTAGACCATAAGCTTTAAAAGGTGATTATATTTAGCTCATGCAATAGAATGGAAAATTCATAATTTTATGATCCACATTTTCTGTTCCAGGGAAATATTTACAATTGCCATCAATATATCAACAATAATCTTCACTTTCTTTCAAAAGATCTCTATAATGTTGCTGTAATAACAGTGCAAGTCAGGATGCAGTAAATGCATCCTTCCTATAAGGATATGCAAAGACACACAGATGAGAAAAGCTACAGATTTAGGTAAAATTGATACGGTTTATTCTCTTAGTTTTGCTGCTTTTGAGAGGTTTTTGTGATATTTTCTTTTAGACAAGTAGGGTGGGTCATCTACAGCAATGGTATTTTATCAGAAAGCATTCTCTGCTACCTCAACTCAAATACCAAAATAAAAACAATTTTTAAAAGAAAACAAAACAAAATCCATCAAAATAAAACCATATTTAAAAGAAAACAAAACAAAATCCATCTTATTTTACCTTTCATTTCATTGTCCCCTCCTGTTCTCAGCCCACACCAGCAACTGTGCAAACAACCTTCTCAGTCTTGCCCCCAGATATCTCTGGAAAGAAACTAGTCCAGAGAAGTCTGGGCAGGCGAGACAGCTTTGGGATTCTTGCACAGGTGATTACCTCTGCTAGGGCTGAACACTGTCAGCTTGCCTTCTGCTGGAAAAGCCTTCTCCCCAACGAACTCTATTAACTGCAGGGGCTGGTGTAACAGCAGCTATATAGCTTTGTTTATGGCACAGCTGAGCATACAGTCCACCTCTCTTGAGACTCAGTTTCATAGCCCAAATAGCAGAGCAAAATGGTCTTCATGTAACCATGTAATTGAACATTGCAGAGAAAATCAAGTTAATTGTGCATAATATTTTTGTATAGAGTTCAGAATGAACTAAGTTCTCCCACCACTCTCCCCAATGTACTTCTTGTCCTCTAGTTTTAAACCACATGCTTTGAGCTCTATAGGATTCACCGTACTGCTGCAATCTGTGCAGTATTTTGACATCTAGAAATCCACACTCTTGCATACTACAGAGATTATAAATAAGAGATCATAAATAATGTGCAAGTCATTTTTTTTTTCTCACTATCAGTAAAACTTAACTCTTCAGCCACCTCACAGAGCTGAATTTCTTTAGAGAAGTGGTAAAGGGGAGGACAACGTTTGGTATTGTGTAACTGACTGCCATCCTCTCCTCCCAAACAGCAGATGGAGGGGCAGGGAGTTTATAGGCAGAATACCTTGTTGACCAAATTTTTAATTCCTTCATTAACTCCAAAACACCTCATTTCTTGCCTTGGTTCAAGTAGTGCAAAGAAAATCTGATTCTATAATAAGCAACCAAGTTAGACATCGTATCTATAGAGTCATTTACAGCAGCTAAATTAGACAGAACTGCATTCTCCATCATTACAGGCTTGTTTTCAGCATTGGCCAGAAATTCCCAGTCACCTAATGCTGATGCTGGTACACAAGTCACCAAGACTTTGTTCTTGCTGCCCTATGCAGGTTTGTTTCTTCTGATCTTGTGGGCAGACACAGTACTTCTGATATTGCACATCCACATATTTGCATGTTTTTAAACATTCACACAATACAGTTTCTTCTTGGCAGGTAAAGGTATTATTTTAGTTTAGTTAGATATGGATATATAAATATATGTCAATACTCACACATATACAGACAAGTTCTCCTATATGCCTTTTTAACACACAGACATTCTTCCTTCAGATTGAAGCTTTGAGAATTACTACAGTAGAAGTAGAAATGCATTTAAAAAAAAATGTTCTGATACTAATAACTTGATGTTCAATACTACAGCCTTTCCATTAACTTGGATCTTAAAAAGAATAAAGATACTTCAAGTCAAATGTTTCTCCACTATTCAAAGCTTTCAAAGCATCCTTAAAAGACTATTTAATTGGGACTGTGGTCACCAGCTTTTAGAAACATAATTATGTTGGCTCTCATTACCACACCTTTTGACAGAATCAAAGTGCATAGCTCTGAGAACAGTGATGGGAAAACTGAGAGGAGGCAGCATTTATGTAAAAGGCTGTCAGAGAAGAAGGGCCTGGCCTCACTTAATTCTTGTATCTGCATAATGTATTTTTAGAAGGGCATAATCTCAGGGAGGAAAATGCAAAACATATCAGCAATAGAGCAGTCACAAACAAGAACAGTGCAGCCAGCATTCGAAGATTAGTGGGATCAAATACTCGTCATAAGAAAAATCATTTTTCTTTTGACATGTTTTCAGTATTAGCATGGTACTTGTTTTGAAACTACAGTTGACTTACTCTGCATGTTGTATTAAGGTTTCCCAAATGGGTAGATAAAATCCTTTTACTGAATGGAGCATGAAAGAAAATCAGCACATCAATTTTAATCTAGCAGAACTTGCAGACAGGCAGTGATACTTGGGAACACATATTTACACAGCAACTGCCAACTCCTCTATGGACAGAAGGCTCCAAACCCATCTAGTAAAAACTTTCCCCCCATGCTTACTATTTAATAATTGAATGCCTTAACACATGAGCAGGTGAACAGGAAATGAGCAGCAAAATAAAACATATTTACAAATGTCAAGTCTAGGACTACAATATATTATTTACAAAAAGTGTAGCAAATTTAAGAGCAAAATGTCAGAGTAGCCCTTGCTTCCATTCTCAGAAGAACCATTAGGTGAGAGTTGACGGGTTTGGGACAATATGACATTTCTAATTCTTTATCTGCTGACAATAGCCAAGCTCTCTGGAGGAAAGTGACAAAATGCATGGCAGATAAAAGCATAACATTTCTCGGCATTGGACAAAAGGTACTCTGACTTCTATTTTTATTTTCCTTCTCAGAAGTCTACTTGTCCAGGATGACAGTATGGGTACAGCTACCAGAGTTTTTATACTGAGCTGTTTTCCTTTTTTTTAAAGTTGACTCTAGTGGGTAAAAAGTACTTTATTTTCTCTAACAAATACAGAGAATTGACATGAAGATTATTAACTCCTAAATGATGATGATGGTCCAAGGTTACATGCAGAGGTTGATTTGATAACAATACCAGTAGCTAAATTAAAGATGCCATTTTGTAACAACTACATACAACGTTTAGTTACTTTATAACCACTGTAACTCTAGTGATAATTATTAAGGTTTAAGAGTAGTCCCTGATACGACTAGAATGTTTTCTATTTAGGAAGTAAACAGATCTATAAGGAATACTTCTGAGGATATTTGTACAAACAGTCATTTTGACCCTTTCCCAAGTCAACGAGAGCTAGTGAAAAAAAAAATAAAAATAGAAAGTCACAGTAATCCAAGCTCCATGCTGCTGTGCTGAGAACTACTGGCACCAGAACAACACTTTAGACTACCAAACTGCCAAACAAACTTGGGAAATCAAGTTATTCCTGTAGAAGACAACTAATAGTCTGTTTCTATGAGGCAGCAAAGATTGCTTTTACTTATGGACCCAACAATACAGATGGTTTTGGTCCTTGTTTTCACTTCAGCATCAATAATGAGCAGTTTGCAAAGTAGAAGGCAAAATTTTAAATTTCTTATTTTCCCTTAGGATTTCAGTTTGTTAGCATTGTGGATTCAATAAAGTTTTAGTAATGCTAGATTCATTCCAGCACTTCAGCTATGGGATTATTAACTAAACTGTAAAAGCAGGTTATTTAATGTAGACAAAGGGGAACAATCCAATTAACTTCAATAGATTCTGAGAGCTTTTAACTCATGCCTTCAGACATATAGATGTGCTAAGTGTGTATTAACTTTGTGGTTTAGATGTAGGAGAAAGTTTTAGAAATTTATGTGGACATAGATGACTTCTACACTCTGTTAATGTGAGAATTAAAAATAACTCTCTTTCTCCTTTTCTCATATTCATCAATGACCTGGAATATTCATCAATGACCTGGACGAGGGGGTAGAGAGCACCCTCAGCAAGTTTGCTGATGATACCAAACTGGGAGGAGTGGCTGACACAGCAGCAGGCTGT
>JAOEGS010008885.1:0-24872 GCA_025447755.1 Corythornis vintsioides | reverse complement strand
TCCTGACCGGTTCATGAAGTCGTTCCAGATCTGCCAACACAAACCACCACACCCCCTGCAGAGGTCTCTGGGGAGCAGCTGGCAGCACACGGCCACCCTTGGAGCACCTGGCACCCCTGAGCCTCCTCCTTCTCACCCACCCAACTCCAGGAACTCTCAGAGAGGAGTAACTGGGGCCAGGCAGAACTCCACAGCCAGTACTGGGACATGTGGCCATGAGTAGCAGCAGTGACCTTTCTCCCTGCGCCTCCAGCTCCTGATAGTCCATTACAGTTTCTAACAACTGGCCTGGGAGGAGTTGTGGATTCTACACTCAGAACCAACACACAGAGGTGTTTTTTAGCATTTACTAGGAGTCCAAGTACTGACGCAACAGCCCATCCGTGCAGTCCAGCCTCAGACCCAGGGCTACGTCAGGCTTCCTAAGCCTGTCTCAGATGAGACGAGCTCCCAGGGCTCTGTACATATGCAGGTCACTCCGTGGCCAGAGCTCTGAGCACCCAGCAGGACAAGAGGCCAGTTTCAGAACACCCAGTTGCAGCCCAGTATCGCCAGGCCGTGTGAGGCAACAGTGGGGTTTGGCAAGGGGCCCAACTGGGAGGAAGTGCCACAGCTCCCCTGGCCTTCTGACTGGGTAGGGACAATGCTGAGGCACTTGGCAGCAGCTTCCACTAGGCCAGTCTGGCCAAGCTCCAGGTCTCACGCTGCTTGTTTGTACTGATCTCTGTGAGAGGATCTGTCTGGAGATCCGCCCCCAGCCCACAGGCTACAGGATCAGGGTCTGCAGCACCCGATTTCCCCTCAGCCAGGCACTGGGATGCCAGCAGAAGTCAGGGCACAGCACCCGAGGCTGGGGAGGCAGAAAGAAGGCTCCTCAGGTGACCGCATGGTGCCAGAACTGCGCATGCCTACATGAGGCAGAGAAGGTGGGTGGCTTCACCCACCTCCACATAGGTCTCATTGTTACAGGCCTCGGTGAAGATGCTGGGGGTGGCTGATGGGGCCAGCTCGCCGTCATCACTCCCGCAGTCGTCTCGCTCCAGCAGTGTCATCAGGTAGTGAGCTGGGGGAGGGAGGAAGAGCAAAGCCCATGAGAGGGGAGGCAGAGCCCTCTGAGAGGCCCTGCACCCCACGCTCGGCCACTAGCTCTTGAAAAGAGCTGGCACTGGGAGCTCCAGGTCCTTACTGTTCTCCAGCCTCTGCAGGCTCTTGCGCCCCTTGGCCCGCGGGGTGAGGTCTGAGTTGCGGATCGCCTTGTTGATGTAATATTGCTTTCGCTTGGAGGGGGAGAACCTCTTGGCTGGGGAGTCCTCCAGTGGGGGCAGGCAGTCCTCGATCCTCCTGCAGAGACACACAGCAGAGGGGCCTGAGCCCACCCAAGATCTGGGACATGAGGCAGTACAAGGAGCTGTGTGGGGAGCCCCTGGCGGGCAGGGCATTGGCGTGAAGATTACACCAAAGATGCGCCTTCTTGCTGAGCGCCAGCATTTCAAAGGTCATGAAAACACCAAAGACAGGAAGTTTTGCTGTCTTGGCACTTGCTCTTTGCCCAGGCCTAGCTTCCCCCCAGCTCTGAAGGGGTTTCCTCCAGCACAGCAGCAGATGGCCAAGAAAACCACCCAGCCTCTGCCCCCCAGCAACAGGCAGGATGGGGAGCAGCAAAGCTGATCATTCATCCCACCACAGCAGCTCCCCAGTCTCACCCCTTCCACAGGCCTATTCCCCCACCAGGCATAGTTTTCCCCATCATGTCCCTTTCCTTCCAGCACCCCAGGGCTCCGGGGAGAGGCAAGCACCATGCTCAGAAGCTGGCACAAAGTCCTCAGCACCCAGAGCAACCTGCACCCTCTGATACTGCCCCCCCAGCAGGCAGGCAGCCAGCTGCTCACACACCCCAGAGACTTGATTGTTTTGGGTGGGGGCCAGGAAACAATTTCCCCCCTTTTAGCTCAAGAGAAAACAGTCTCAGAAGTGGTCTCAGAATAAATGAAAGGGGTGCACATAACCCTACTGCTGTCTGCCAGACAGGCGAGGAGCTGTAACCCAAGCTGTGAACAGCGACCATGGGCTGGCAGGGATCGAGTTTTGATACAAAGCTGGTTAAAAAAAAACCTCAAACAATAACAGACGGAGTCACCTTATGGGCAGCCCCGACTCCAGGGTAGGAGCCCGTGGAGCTCGGCAGCTGCAGGCTTGGCACTACCTGGAGCTGTCAGGGCTGCCACGTCTGCTGCCTGGCCCTGCCACCTCTGCCAAGAAGTATCCAGTTCCAACTCAGGAGACTCCCCAGTGACAGCAACCTCAGGCTGTAGGGCATCAGGTGGCCACCCAAGGAGGAGTAGCCGGTGGGGGACAGGCTCCACATTCAGCTCTTTATCGGTGACTTCAGTGCTGGTCACAGTGACCCGTGGGAACAAGGTCCTAGTACAGCTTGTGACCTGGGGACCAGCACAAGCAGGGACCACAGGCAGACAGATGAAGCAGCTCCAGGGACCTTGCTGCAGATATTTTAGTGGCTTCTCCTCCACTTCTCGTTTTCAGGCAAGAAACACAAAGCTACTCGTTACCTCCCCAGAGATTTTTTTTAAGCTGTTCCTGTTCTGTATCATTTTGCACCGACACCAAAAGCAAAGCCACCGGTGGCTGACGAGCTCCCTTGGTACAGCTCTGGGCAACCCTGCCACGGGTTCTCCGGTACCCCCGGCCCAGCCGCGGGGGGAGCAGCCCGTGCCCGGACTGACAGGCTGAGCAAACCGGGACCGGCTCTCCCGAGGGACCCAGGCCCGGCTCCCATCGCGTCCCCGAGTCCCGGTGACCCCAGGGAGCTCCCGTGACCTTCGGCGGGGTAAACACTAATTAGCTCATTATCCTAATCACGGCCTCCTGCTTCTGACACAGCCGCCTCCGGGTCCAGGCGCTTTTCCTGCTCTAGGTCGGTGGAGCAGAAAGCCTCCCGAGGCAGCGCAGCCGCCTCCTCCCGCCGCTCCCCGGGAGCCTCCAGGGGGGTCCCCTTACGGAAAGGGGTGACGAGCCCCCGGTCGCCTACCAACGACCCGGAGTGGGTCCCCGGCGCCCCACAGCCCGCCCGGCCCCAGGCTCCGCACTCACGGGTAGGGGTCCTCAGGGCCCGCGCCGCCCCGCAGCACCACCATGGCCAGGCAGCCCGGCCCGGGACAGGACAGGCGGCAGCACCGGGACCTCCTCGTCCCCGCACCGCCTCCCGGAACTGGCGTCAGTAGAGGGGTGGGGGATCCCTACGGCCCCACCCCGGGGTGTCGGGGGGGGGCGGTGGGGTATCATGGTTTGGTGGGGGAGACAGACAGACAGACCGACCGACAGACAGACAGACAGACAGA
The DNA here is from genome assembly GCA_025447755.1 of Corythornis vintsioides. Lineage (NCBI taxonomy): Eukaryota > Metazoa > Chordata > Aves > Coraciiformes > Alcedinidae > Corythornis > Corythornis vintsioides. Next base: position 21,516 of record JAOEGS010008885.1, on the reverse strand, counting down.
CAGACAGACAGACAGACCCTGACAAAGTCCCTGGAGCTGCGATCCCTTTAAATGCCGCCTCTGCTGCCGCAGGGTTCTTAAAGGGGCTGCACCCTGCATCGCAGCTCCCACCCGCTAGGCGGCGCTGTAGCTGCGCTCCCAGCCGGTCTCGCGCCCCTTCCGAGGCGTGACATTTGCATGCAGCGGCGGACGAGCCAATAGGAAAGCGGGGCGGGGCGCGGCGGGCGCCACAGGCCAATAGCAGAGCGGGGCGGGGCACCGCGGGGCGGGACGGGCGCGCCAGGCCAATGGGGAGAAGGGGAGGGGCGGTACCCGGCCCCGCCGACCCGCCCGCGGGGAGAGCAGCCGCCGTGCGGGCACCGAGTGCGCCCCGGCTCCGCCGCAGCCCGAGCCCCGGGCGGCTGCGGCTGCTATGCGGCTTCGCGGCCCACGGTCTGCACCGGGTAAGCGGGGACGCGCCGCCACACTGGCCTCGCGAACGGCACCGGGACCGGCACCGGGAATTGCCCGCCTCAGCTTGTACCGGGGATCGGGGTCTTCCCCTCCCTCCCCCCCACCCTGTGCTCGGCGACTGGGTGGGACTGGGGCCGGCTACCAGCTGCGTCCCCTGGGCGATCTAGGATCCCCGCTACTGATTGCTGGGCGGGACTGGGGCGCCCCCTTCCTTCCCCCCTCTCCCTGCGGCCGGTTACCGGCGGCTTCCTCCGCGCGGGCCCTCCGAGCGTTAGGGTCCAGCCGGTTAGAGCCCCCGCGCCCCGCCTCTCCTGTCGGCCCCCGACGGGGATATGGGACGGTGCCGCCGCCACGACCCTGTACCCCCATCTGGGGTACCCCGGTGCTCCTGTCGGAAGAGGGGCTCGGAACCGGGCTGGCTGGGAGCCCTGTTGCTCCGTGCCGGTAGCGGCCGTTCCTCTCCGTTCGCGAGGCTGGGCCCCTCTCCGGGTCCCGCCGCCCCCGTCCCCCTGTTCAGACAGGGACTGCCGGTGCCACGTGCCCCGGGAGCGGGGCTGGGGCCGGGGCCAGGGTCAACCCTTGGAGGGGTGTGCCCCCTCCTCGTCCCGGGAGTCCCTCCCGCGGCCTCCCCAGCCCTGCCCGTCCCCGAGGCCAGGCACTCTCCGGGCCTGAGCTCCCTGTCCGTCTCTTCTTCCTCATTCTTCTCATCCCTTTTATCCCAGCGCTGCCCTCGGAGCCCCTTCCCCGGCAGTGCTGTGAGCCCGGCTGGGGGCACGGGCAGAAGTGTCCGGCTGCGGCCAGGCCAGGCCGGGTGTTGGTGACACAAAGGCCCCATCCGTCACACCCCCGCCGTGTATTTTTAGCTCTGCGAAGCTGCTGTTGCTCTCGAGCACCTGCCTGGAGGGACGTGGGTGCTCAAAATCCCCCCCCACCCGTCCCGTGGCACTGCCCAGTGGGTTAGGAGTCACGGAGCCCCCACGGCCATGACAGACAAAGGGGCACAGCTCAAGGTCACTGTGGTACACAGTGGGTGCCACAGTCCCCTGCCTCTGGCTTCACTGGGTTGACTGCCTCTGGCTGCACTTGGGCTTCGGTTCCCTGCAGGGTCCCAGTGGCAGAGCCACAATCTGCAGTCCGCCGTCTGCTCCTGGCTCTCGGCAGTGCAGGAGGTGGCACTGAGTGATTTGGCAACTCGTGGCAAGGCTGAGCCGTGGCGACACCGGGCCAGAGGAGGACCACGTGCCTGGGACGAGTCTCACCCCGGGTTTGTTGTGGTTCTCACAGGGGACAGAGTTTGGAGGTGGCGTGGGACGGGTGCATGGTGGGGAGCGTGGGCACAGCTGGCGAGTGGCAGCGGCCGTCCCTCTCCCAGGGGAGAGAGGGTCACTGCTTGGACACCTCCCCTCCATGCAGCCAAGATGGAGATAGATGAGTTATAGGAGGGGAAACTGAGGCACGGGCAGCGCTCTAGAGGCTGATCAGCTCCTGGCGCTGGCTGCCCTCAGTGGTGACGATGTGACCAGCAGCCCGTGGTGGTGACAGCACGTTTGTTCCTTCGAGCGGAGCCCTGAGCGGATGCGGCCACCGAGCAGCAGAGCACGGGGGAAATGGCTCCCACCCGGCCCCCGGGTCGGGGGCAGCACCGTGCTGGAAACGGCTTTCCAGATTTTCCAGAATCTGTGGGATTGTGCGGGAGCTGCTGGCTCCCGCGTGCTGCCAGCTGTCCCGCTGCTGCGGTGGGGGCTGCCGTGGCACTGGGGACGTCCCCAGGCAGCACTGGATCCAGTCCTGGGGTACGTGTGCTCGGCAGGCAGCAGGAACGGTGTGATTGCCCTTATGTGGCACGGCCGAGGCAGCAGCGTCTGGGTGACTGAGCTCCCTGTCTTCGGCACAGGCGAGGTCACAGTGAAGTTGTCACCGGTGGAGCCTTGTCCTGGGGCTTGGGGTGCTCCGGATGGGGGTGTTTGAGCGGTGGGGGTGTCGCGAGGCCTGGTTGCACTGTGATAGTTCCTGCAGCGCTTGCCGGTGGAGTTCAGCTGCTTGTTGCCCTGCGAGAGCTGCAAGAGCTGCAGCCTCATTCACTGGGGTTTTGGGGAGCAAGGCTCTGCCTGCCCATCCCAGGAGGCTGCCCTGGGTGACATGTGGGTCCCCTTGTGCTTTGGGACCCCTGTGCTGTTCAGTGAGCACCCCAGTGCCGCTGGCAGCTGCCTGCTCCTGCCATTGCAATGAGCCCATGGTCACAGCGTGTCCCTGGTCCCCCTGGGTGGGGATGCGCTGGGTCCCCCATGGGGGATGCATGGGTGGTTCTCTCTGCTGGGCTGTTATCTGCTGGCGCTGCCCTCCCGGTATCCGAAGGGCCAGGCAGGGCTATCGGGTCCGGCAGGCCCCTTCCCCCCTCCAGCAGCAGGCCCCGGCCTCCCTATCTCATTAGCTCGAGATTAATGAGGCTCCTGCTCTGTCTTTAACTCCTTCCTGCTCAACAGCTCTTGCCGCAGCTCTGCTGACCCTCCTCTGCTTCTCTGACCCTCTGCTCTGCTTCTCCCAGCAGGTTTGCCCCGACGCCTGCCAGAAGCCGAGCCAGACAAGGACTAAGAACACTTGGCCCCGAGCAGGGGGACTCCGCACTGGCCCCTAGGCTGCAGCCCCCCTCCAGAAGGTGCCTGGTTGGACGATGAGCCAGGCAGCAGCTGCTGCCTGTTGAGCCTGTGAAGGTTTTGACTCCTCACTGAGGTGGCAGCCCCGGAGCCCTCGAGCGAAGGAGACGTCAAGGCCAAGCGGAGGGGGGTTGGGGGACACGTCCGTTCTGCCCTGACCCACCGACGGCAACGATTCCTGCCCTGACATCCCCACGGATCCTCTACTGCCCTTGTTCCCGCCGGCAGCCCCCTTGCAGGACTGCCCCTTGGCCAGCACTGCCCAGCCTTGGCCCCCAGCCCCGCTGGAGCACAGCAGCCTGTCGGGCGCTGCCCCCCACACGTCCCGTGCGCTGCCCTCTGGGTGCATCGCCCCTCGCCCCCCCGGGGACCCTCCGCCTGCTGCCAGCAGAGCCATGAAGCTGCAGGCGGTGATGGAGAACCTGCAGCGGCAGCAGCGGGCGCGCCTGCAGCAGGCACTGGAAGCACGACAGCAGGAGCAGCAGCAGCAACGCTCTGTAACCCCCCCGGGGCAGCCCCCGCCAGCCCCGGGGCAGCCCCCCACCAGCACCCTGGCACGGAGCCGTGGGCAGGATCCGGCCCTGGCACCCTCGGAGGAAGGAGTGGAGCCGGAGAGTGCCCACATCCAGCGAGCCCAGATGGCTGCCCTGGCTGCCATGCGGGCAGCTGCTGCCGGCCTCAGCCACTCGTCCAGCCCAGGGCTGTCGGATGAAAGCCAGGCCTCTGAGGAGGAGGAGGAGGAGGAGGAGGAGGAAGAGCATGGTGAGGAGGAGGAGGATGGTGGTTTCCAGCAGGAGATGGGCTCTGAGGAGGAGGAGGACGTGTGAGTATCTGCTAGCCCTGCCTAGCATCTCTCATGGGTTTGGGGATGGGGCAGAGACGTGGTTTGGCCCTGGTGGGATTTAGCACAGCCAGCTGGGGATACTGGCTTCCCTTGGGGGCAGGGGAGTGTGGTGGAGGCTGCCAAGTTGGGCAGCTGAGTTTGTGAAGCTCAATGCGGGGAGGAGGGTCAGTGCTGCAGGGACATCCCAGAACAGCAGCAGCTCAACCTGTGATTCCTCAGGCTGGGCTGGCATGGGGCAATGTTTCATTTCTGTGTGGGGAGCCATGTGGGGCTGTGACAGAGGATCCTGGACTGGTTTTAAATTATGCAGGGCCCTCTCCACTGCCTCCTCCCAGCCGTGTCCTCACCGGGGCAGGGAATGGGCTGGGAGCCATCTGGCAGAGCCCCTGCTCCATGCTGGAGCTGCTGTCATGGGATGCCAGAGGCTGGGGGTGCCCCACAGGGCTAACGACCCCCAGCTGGGGCATGCCAGGGCTTCGCTGCGTTCCCCACGTGCCGGGAGGGTATTTACAGCCCCATGGTGGTAGGGTGCCTGCAGAGTGGGCAGGGGAGAGGGATTGGCTTTGGGAAGCCAGCCCTAGCATGGGATCATATTTCTTCTCTCACCTCTGCTCTAGGAAGGGCAAGTGGGATGAAGATGAATTTGAAGAGGACCTGGGCGAGGAGGAGGAAGAGGAAGAAGAGGAGGAGGAGGAAGAAGAAGAGGAAGACTATGAGGAGGAGGAAGACATAGGAGATGAAGGGCTCAGCTCAGCAGAGGCTGTGCGAGAGGGCATGGGATCCCTGCTGCTCCGTAAGCCCCTGACCCCCCAGCACTACCGGGGCGAACCTCAGCGGCTGCCGGGGGGGCAGGAGAGGCTGCCCTCTGGACTGAGCCATGCGCAGCCCCCGCCACCAGCCCCCGACCATGGCGACTGGACCTACGAGGAGCAGTTCAAGCAAGTAGGTGCTTGTCAAGACACGTGCCCACGTGTCCCTGCGTGCTGTGGTGGGACTCCTGGGTCTTGGATTATGCTCCTGTCGTTGTCACTAAGAAAGCGTTGGATTTCCCCAGGGTTTTAGCGCTTGGGCTCAGCCTCCCCCTGCTTCTCCCTTTGGTTGGTGGATCTGGTGGCAATCTATGTCCTGGTTGGCACCATGGCCTGGTGCCAGTTCAGGCAGATGATGTGATGGGGCTTGCCGCAGCAGCCCAGGAGGATTTTTACTGAAAGTGATGGGAAAAAAACCACCCCAAACTTCCAAAAATCTGAAGGGACTCTTTGGTTTCCTCTTCTCCACCCTCCCCAAGCTATTTTTGGTGGGCTCCCTGTCACCACAGAGGTAATGCCCAGCAGGATGGCTCCAGCTCTACGGGTGTTTGCAGGCAGAGCTGTACTCCTGATGCTGCCAAAATACCCCTGAAGAGTGAAACCAGGGTAACGGCTCCTTGGCTGGCTGCAGGCAGGCAGGCTCCGGCTCGCTCCCGGCGCTGGAGCTCGCTGCGCTCCGCTCTCGGCTGATCGAAGTAAATGTGCTGCAAGCTGGGGCTCCCCGGGGGCTGCCCGGTGCCTTTGATGTGTGTGCTTAAATACATCTGAGTTTAGGGCTGGGGGAAGGGACGGGAGCCAACAGCAGCAGATGGGACCCAGATGGAGCGGCCAGGGCATGGTGGCCTTTCGAGTGGGATGTGACTGCCCGAAGGGGAAGGGGCAGAGGCTGTCACATCCCTCCCAAAAGGGGGAAGGGGCTGCTGGGATCCGCTTGCACATCTGGATGTGAGTGGCTTGGCGATGGGGCTGGTAGAGGAAGCACAAGTGAGCGCTGAGTGCAGGGCCACCCTCCCTGGCACGCTCCTGCCTGGCTGGTGGACAGGGGAACCGGCTGCCCCCTATGTCCCTCATGCCCACACCACTGCCTCTTCTTGTGGTTTCTCTCTTTCACACTTCCTGCCGTTGGGGAGCAAGGGGCCAGAGATGTGATCTCATATCTGTGAATAAGCTTTTTTGATACCGTGGCCGTGATCTTCCTGTTTGTCACTGTGTTGGTGCCATACTGGAGCCATGCTCCAGCTCTGGGGACTTGGCAAATGCTCCCAGCACTTGGGATCCAAGAGGAAAACCTGGGGCTGGGTGGCCAGTGGTGGCCAAAGGACCCTCGTTGCACTGATGCAGTGGTCTGTAGGTGTGTCACAGACCACACTGTAGACTAGGTGATCCTTCTCTGACAGGGGAGTTGGACTAGATGATATTCTAGGTCCCTTCCAACCCCTAACATTCTGTGATCCTTTGATTCTGTGACTCTGCTGGGTGCCCTGCCACAGCCATGGCACTTAGCGACACCAGCCCGACTCTCTCTGCTCTTTCTGCCTCCTAAGATACGCCGTCTAAGGTTTCCCAGTGGAAATCTTGCTGGGGTCACCGGGAGAGCCCGACTAACTGTGGGAACAGCCAGAGGGAGGAAGAAAGTGGCTGCTGCTGTGCTGTGGGTGGAGGACAGGAGCGGAGCTGAAGTGCCCGGCCGGGAGAGGAGAGGCTTTCCCCGGCACGGCAGCCCCGCCAGCTTGCCGGCACTTGGATCGCGGCCGCTGGACCCGGGCCAGGGGGTTGCTCCATGCAGCGCGGCACTGGCCGGGAGCTCCTCCTTGGCCACGCTCCAGCGCGTGCCGCCGAGAGCTCCCGCTCTGACTCCGGCTCCAGTTCCAGCCCAGTTGGCGCAGCCAGGCCTGGGAAAGAGTAGCAGGAATGTAAACACCAAGTGCTGACGTGGGGCGGCTGCTGTGGCCCTGGTGCTGCTGGGCAAGGGGAAGGCTTCACCCCGTCCCTGCCCCAGCTGCTACCCCTTTGCCAGGGTGGTGGAACATCAGGAGAAGCTCTGGCAGCACCGGGGTGCCGGTGAACTGTGGCCGGATACATCTGGTGGCGGAGCCAGCAGGAACATGGTGCTGTAATGTGGTCATGATGGTGCTGTGCCTTCCCACCGTGGTGGTTTTCCTTAACCCATCTGGGGCAGATTCCTGCAAACTGGGCTTGAACCACAGGAGGCCAGGGAGAAGAGGAGGAGGTGGCCTGGTTCAGGGGGGAGGAAGGGGAGGGCACAAGGAAGAGTTATGGAGGTTAGGGAGCCAGCGTGTGGCACCTCCCCATCCCCGGGGACGGCCACCGTGCAGGCAAAGGTCAGCGCAGCCACTGACCCAGGACACGGGCAGCAGAACAAAGGAGCCCCCAGCGTGGCGGGGGGCTCAGGGGGCAGTGGCTGCTGAGGGTGCAATGGCCCCTCGGTGGGGAAAGGGGGCATTTTTGGGCCCCCCCCCACAGGGAATGGCAGCCTTGACCTCCTCTGGCAGCGAGGGCAGGATCACTTTCGTGTGCCTTTTGTAGCCTTGCAGGGGGTGGGGTCTGTTGGGATGTGGGCACATCCCCCCACACTGCTGCCAGGCTGTGCGGGGATCACATTGGCTCTTGTTTGGGTTTGCGATCCTGTCTGACCTCACCCCAAAAGGCACGATGGGTCCCTGGGGGCTGGGGTGATGCTGGTGTAGCCGGACTTGGCCACAGGGTCTCAGCTTCCCATGGGAGTGCTGTTCCAGAGAGAGATGAGGGTGACCCCAAGCACCCACAGCAGCTGGGGGCTGGAAGCCTGGGCATTGCACCACTCTAGAGGGAGGGTACTTGGGGGCTGAAGCTGGGCTTTGAGGAGCTGTTGGAGCAGTGCAGCTCAGCCATGGCCACCCCCACCCCCAGAAAAATACCTCCAGCACTGCTTTGTGCCACTGCAAACTGCTGCGTAGTGCTGGGCTGGCGTGGGGCTGCCGGGGCAAAACCTGCTTTGATGTCTGTGCCCCATCAAAGGAGGGGGGAGGGTGGTGTGCGGGGGGGCCCTGCTGCTGACCTTTCTGTTTCGTTACTGCTGTTACTGCACCCTGCTAATTCTGGGAGCGAGTCCTGGGTGCATTGGCAGCCCACAGGGCCAGAGTTTCCTGCTCCTGCTGTTTTGTGAGTTTACTGAGCTGCCTGCAGTCCCTTGAGTGTGTGCACCCTGGCACCCTTGGCACCCCGGCACCCTGTCCCACAGGAGGACAACTGGGGGGATCTGTCTTCTGGTCTTCTCACCCTGGGCTGCAGCAGCCGCCAGGTGCTCCCTTTTGGGTGCCCCATTTTGGATACCTGCTTTGGTTTGTCCCATTTCGGGTGCTCCCTTTTGAGAAGCCCCATTTTGGGTGCTCCCTTTGGGGTGCCGTCTCTGCTTCCTATTGGTGGGAAGTGTTGAAGGGGAGAGGTGGGGCTTTAAGAAGCCATAATGGTGCTGGGGAAAAGCTGTGCCAGCTATTGGGGTGCCAGTGGTTTGGGGGTGCAGAAGGTTTCCCCAAGTGGGGATGTCTGAACCACACTGGTGGCATGTGGGGGGCAAAAACCTCAGCCCTTATCTCGCACCGAGCAGCGCTCCCCCGAGATACGAAGTTTCAAAGTGCAACGGTTGGGGCAGGAAAAAAAAAAAAAATCAACAAAAAAACCGAAAGCAACTCTGCAACCTCAGCGGGTGGCCAGCTGGGTGCGGTGGGGGGGGGAAACCAGACACCCCTCCCATCCCAGTTCTGGGGATCAGTCTGGTCTGTGTGTGGCAGAGGGGATTTTTCTGGGGTAGGGGTCAGAGGGGCCAAGGAAAAGCCCATTTTTCCTTCAAAGTCCTGGAATTTGGAGCCCTGCACTGAAACCACAGGCTCCAGTTAAGGTGTGGGGGATCCCTTCTGCCCCCAACCCCAGCATGGGGCCCTGAACCCCTTTTTCCTGTGGATTATTTTCCTTTAAAAAGCTTAAAGCTGGCTGGGGAAGGGGGGCCAGGAGCGGGGGACCCTGCGGCCTCTTAACGAGGGCGGGAGGGTCCATTTACTTTCTTTAAAATATTGATTAGAGCTTTATTGCATTAGCCAGCCGAGCGGATGAGCCGCCCTCGGGGAGGTCGAGGGGGCCCCAGTGTGGGGAAAGGGGCAACCGAGTGTCGTCGCCTGGCCCGGGGGCCACCAGGGGCCACCGTCCTCCACCCCAAGAGCAGTTTCACTCTGACCCGGGGGCACCGATAAAGGGCAGCGCCCTGGGGCCCCCCGGCCAGGCGATTGTGGTGCCTGGTCGGGCTGGTGGCAGATAACGACGGCGAGGTGGGGACTGTGCAGGACAAGGCACTGGGGACAGCGGTTTGGTCACAGGTGGACCCCTGCTGGGAGAAGAGCCTCATCCTCCCCTGTGACCCCGGCACAGCCATTGCCTGTCTCGCCCCGTGCTACTGTCCAGCTTGCTCGAAGGGTGCTCCCGAGGGATCCAGCCCAGTAATCGGCTCACAGTGCTCAGGGAGCATTCCCGGAGTCGTAATCCCGCTGGATCCCTGGTCAGGGGTCAGGGACTTCTCGGCGAGAGCGGCTTAGCCACCGGGTGCCGCCTCCAGCCTGATGCCCCTGTAACCCTGGGGGTGCTGGTTCCAATGCCCAGGCATTGCATGAGGCCGTTTCTCCCAGTGAGAGGCTAACGATAAGGAATGAGGTGGGTGACAGGACACATCCTTCCTGACTGTCTGATTTTGTTGGCTCCCACAATAGACTATCCCCTTGGCACCCCTGTGCCTGCAGGATGGATTGGATCCCCCCAGCCTGGGCATCGCCTTCTTGTGTCATCCCAAGATCAGTGTCCCCCCTCGCCCAGAGCCCTGGCCTCCTGGGTCTGGTTCAAGGACTGCAGAGGAGGCAGCCACCTCCCAGCTCTGGCACAGCTGAACTAACAGGAATGATGGTTTATTTAAAAGAAGAGAGAAAAGGGAAAAAAAAAAAAAAAAAAAAGAGCATAGATGAGAGCAGGTCCTTTGTCAGCAAAGCAAACAGCCACCCGGCAGCGGGGCGGTTGGGCAAGGGCTCAACATTGCTCCATCACACTATTTCTGGCCCAAACCACAGGAGAAATGGCAGCCGGTCCTGGGGCCCAGCCGGACGTGCTGCAACAGGGGGCCAGGGCAAGGGGCAGGTGACAGTTCAGGGGTGGGGGGACCACCGTGATCCCTGCTTGCCCCTGGGCATGTCCCTGATGGCACCTGCCTGTTCTGCCTGCTAGAAGCCTGCTGGGGCAGCCGGATCGGGAGGCTGTGGGTGCAGCTCCCGCCACTGCTCCTGACCCTGCTCCCTGACCCTTCCACTCAGTCACTTAATCTGCCTGCGCCTGGGTCCCTCGTGATAATCCGCCCTGTGCTGGAGCTGCTCAGGGCCGGGGCTCATGTCCTCATGGCCCATGAGGAGGGGGTGGCAGCCCTGTCGCTGGTCACAGTAGTCCTGTCCCCTTGCAGCAGCTGGCTCAGGGGTCTCCCCCTGGTGCAGATGGCAGCCAGGGGTGCAGACCCTAAATCCCTTCGGCAAAAGGGCTGCGCCTCCTGCCTCAGTTTCCCTGCGGAGTCCCCAGTCAGGCAGCAGTGTCTGCTTTGGAGACATGAACACCGGCTGTGTGCTGTCCGGCGCCACAGTAGGACGGAGCCAAGTGGCAGCTTTGGCAGAGTTGGCATTGCTCCGGTGCCAGTGCCATGGAGGTGTCCCCAGCCACCCCTCTCCCCTGCGTGGGTTGGTGGCAGGGCGAGGAAGTGATGAGGTTTCGATGGTGCTGGAGCAGCTCCACAGTGATGGTTCCCAGGGTTGACACCCGTGGTTGGCTGCCTGTCAAAACCAGCTGCGGTTGCTGGATCTCTTTCAGCTCCCGTGGGCACAGCCGGGGCATGGCAGGGCTGGTGGGAACTCCCCAGGACCCCAACAGCAGTGGTGACCGCTGCACGGGTGTGCAGGCACGGACGTGGTATGGGACATTGCATTTCAGGAACAGATTTGCAATTAGCCAAATCCCCAGCCGGGTGGTGGAAGCCCCGGGTGACTCATCTGCTCTGGCTTTACAGTGATCCCCTTTCTAAGATGATCATTTACATATGGTGGAATTTAAACCCCAGATCACCTGCAAGAACCAATGTGGACACTGCCTTGGCACCCGGCTCGGGTGCTCGGCCAGGGCTTTCGACCTACTGGCCCTGTGGGGTTTCACCCTGGGGAGTTCTGGGTGCACACGAGGAGGGACAGCCCAATCTCACCGGGTTTGTGCTGCTTTTCCATCAGGAAGAGCTTTGCAGTTCTGCCATGGATTTCTCAAGTCTGTGCTGTGTGGCTCTGGCTCAGACACCCACCTGGGATCTGCAAGGCCAGTGGCGTGCAAGCCAGGTCCTGGGTGTTGAGAGCTGGAGCAGCTTTCTCAACACTGCCTGCCTCTGCTGGGTTAATATTTGCACAAGGTCCGGTGCGATAGCGAGCATGTGTCAAGGGCGTGCAGCAGCACGCAGGCGGTGAGGGCCGCAGAGCCACCACCACTCTGATGGCTCCCAATGCCTGCCCTGTGGTTGGGGGGTGTGTGCAGAAGCTCCGTGGTTCAACCGCCATGGTCCCTAGCAGTGACCTCCAGGCAGCCTGTGCCACATGTCAGCGTTCAGACACCAACCCGATTTTTATTTTAGCCGGAGACTGGCACAGATCCCTCTGAAACTGTCATTTGAACTGCAACTGCAGCAGGATTCACTTCCTCCTCTATAGGAAGGAGGGAAAAAAAACCTCACCCCACAGCCGCTCTGGAAGCTGGCATCAGCGTGGGCTCCTCGCCCTGCTGCACCAGGGTGGCTCTGGCACGTGCCTGCAGATCCACGCAGAGCATCCCAGCGGCTGCCACCCAGCCGGCCTCGTGGCATGGTGGGGAGGGTGGCCAGCTATGCACAGACAATGACAGGTCAAGGAGGTTAAACGGTGACTAATTCACTCATTCAAGGTCTCCCTCCATGACACTGGCCTGTGTCCCCCCCTGGGTTGCCCATATAGCCTGGCCGGGTGGTCTGGGAACCCCCAGCCCTCTGGGATGATTGTTGGGGATGGGGCTCTCAAAGCACCGATGGATCTGCTGCCCACCAGGTCCCAGCCTGAGGAGAGGGCACTAGCAGCAAGAGGCACCTGTGGCGCTGCCACATCGTGGCCTGGTTGGTGCAGGTACATGGACGGGACGGTGCTTGGAACCGGTGGGAACAATAGTGCTGAGGGGAAGCATGGCGGTGAAGACTCGGCTCTTGCTGGCCCCCTTGTCAGCCACCCCCGCGGAAGCAGTCCCCCGCCCCAGGCGGCCCCAGCTGTGCTCAGGCAGCAGGAATCCTGCCAGGCCGGTCAGTGGACTCAGCTGCCGGCGGCGGGATCCGGCCATGTCCTGCACAGGCAAGGCTGCCGCCAGCACCATCCCACTCCCAGAAGGTCTCAGAGCTGGTGGGGGAGCCCTGGGAGTTTTGGGGAGGGGTTGCACATCCCTGCACCTCACATAGCCCCTTCCCGAGATGGGGACTCTGCTTTGGGGGAGAGGCTCGCAGGGGATTAGGGATGGGGAGGGCAAGAGGTGACCTGTTCCTAAGCTGAGCGCTTTATCTGCTGTGGGATCTGTGCCGAGGCCAGACTCTCCCTTTGCCCTTTGCCGGGAGGGATCGGCCCCAGCAAACCGGGGGGGGGTGTGTGTGTGCCAGTGCTGCCTCCGCTCACTGTGGCTGCCATGCACAGAGAAGGGAGTGCCTGGACTCAGCCACCATCTTTAGAGGAAACCACCTCACCAGCATCACCCAAAATGCTTCATTCAGGGCTCATCTCTAGCCCTTCACTTTAGATTTTACGAATTATTTTCCTGAACCTCAGGTCCTGGCGTGTGATCAGCACGGAGCCAGTGCCCAGCAGTGCCAGGGGCTGGGGGGCTGCGTTTGCTGGCCGGGAGCAGTATGGGAAATGCCACCCGCAAGTTTATTCTTTGATAAATAACTCGTTAGCGTGCGTGGCCTCTGCCCCGCTCCCGGCTTCGCCTCTTGGCTGTCAGCGGGACAAAGGGATGTGTCCGTCAGGGGCCCACGGCGGAAGGAAGGAAGAGAAGAGGGAGAGAAGGAACCCCCCCCCCATCCCACCACCCGGGCTGGAATCAACCCGAGGATGTGGGTGCTGCTGACTGCTGTGGGCACCTCCTGGGTGGGCTCTCCCCAGCTGTTTTTTACTAAATATAGAATTTTGGGGGAGTTTAACTCCTGGAAGGCCACTGCCCCCGCCATCCCTGCTACAGTGACACTCAGTGGTCTGTCCCCTCCCTGCTCACGGCATGCACGTCCCAAACTGGTTTCGAGGAGAAGGGAGGAAAAGCCAAGTGTTGAGACTTCCTGGCGGTGGAAAAGAAACTTGAAAATTAATCCCCAAGGCTTGAAAACCCGGAACTGAGACATGGAGAGGGGTGGGGGGACGGTTGTTTTTAACAGGCTCCTTCCTCTTAGCCCCACAGCCCCCTCTGGGTGGGGGGTCCCTGTGACGCCTGGGGTGGGTGCAGGGGCTCCATCTGATGGAAGTGCTTGCCTGGCTCCACCATAAGCTCCAGCATTACCGGGGCAGTGCTAATTAAATGGCGCTTCCACTCCTTGCTTTAATTGCCCTGGTTTGCCACGGCTCAGGGGGCCGTTGCAGGGGAGCACTGGGCTGCCAGGGTGGGGTCTTATCTCGGGGACCCCCGGCACGCACCGCGCCCGTGCCGAGGGCTCTCTTGCTGCATTCCTGGCATTGCCGAGGGGCCGCCTCCCCACCGGCCCTTTGAACGCCAGCGGGTTGGGATTTTCCCCGTAATCTGGTTTGAAACATTAATCCGGTCATCCACACCAAACGCCGGGCCGGCATCCTGCCGGGGCGCTGGGCTGCGGGGTCAGGGCCGCCCGCTCGCCCGCCGCCTCCCTAATTCCTCCTCCACTTAATTATATATTGGCTGGCAGGGGCCATCTGGCACCTCGTCCTCAGCTGCCCGCAAGGAAGGAGGGTTGGGGACAGCGGGGCTTTTGCTGTCTGCAAGGAGAGTTGGGCACCGTAGAGCTGGCCGTGCTGGTGGCACTGGGTGTTTGCCCTGTGCTTGATGAGCATGCAGGGCTGGATCCCCCACCCCAGGGGGCTCTTGAGGAGTAGATGGGAGGCATCTCCTGTCCCCTAAGCTGGACTGAGGTTGACGGTGCCGTGGCATCACCTGGCACTGTGACACCCCTTGACACTGCAGTCTCCTCGTGGGGACCTGCCAGGCAGCCTCCCCATGATAAGAGGATATTCTTGGGGCAGCTGCCTTACAGATTAAGTTGTTTCCACCTCCCTAATTATGAAATGTAAATCTATTGACTCAGCAGCGGCCAGGCAGCCTCTCCCCGTGGCGCGCTGCCCGCCAGCCAGCACTACCTTTGCACTGAGCCCTGCTGCCTCTGCCCATACTTCCCAGGTGGGGAACCGCTCTCTGTGCCGAGCCAGCCCAGACTGTAACTGAGCATGGCAGCTGGGGCATTGGCATCAGGCAGCGATTGGCACTGGACAGAGATTGGCACCAGGGAGGGTATCGGCACTGGCCAGAGATCAGCACCGGGCCAGGATTGGCACCTGCTGATTTTGGTCCCGTGGTGCCAGTGGCAGCTGGTGTGTGAAAGCCTGGCTGTGTGCTCAGTTTCACACGCTGCTTAAATGAGAACATGTTTCTGTTCCTCAAATTTTATTTTAGACCCCCTATCTCAAGCTTTACGACAACGCGGGCGCTGCCTTTCTGGTGTGCGTGGTGCACGAGGATGCTCTGCTGTGCCCTCACCAGTGTGGGAACACCACAGACTGCTGGCGACGTGTGCCCTCAACACCCGGGATGCCATCAGTGCCAGGGGCTGCTGGAAGTTGCTATTTTCTGCTCCCTTCCCCGTATTCGGTGGTGAAAGGGTATGGGGGCCGCTCAGAGGATGCCACTCAGTCACGCGCAATGCGGGCAGGGCACATCCTCCCCTCGTGTCACTGCTGGCAGGGCTCCCCGGGAAGTGCCTTTGCAGCAAGTGGTTCTGCTGGTGGTGGCAGAACCAGATGAGGGTCTGGGGGTGCAGATGGGGATGTAGCAGCCTCTGACTGAGCCCTCTCCCTGATCCAGGGTGGCAGAGGCCACAAGCAGCATCAAGTGCGGCAGAGCTGTCGAAATCTTGCTGGTAACCACAGCAGCATCTTGCGAAACGTCCTTTGCCCAGCAGCTGTGGCTGGGTGTGCCAGTGAGGGCAGCGGGTGGGAGTGAGGCTCCCTCTGGCCCCGGTGACCCCCGAGCCTTTGTCCCAGCTTTGTGGGAAGAGCAACTACGACCAGTGGAGTTTGGTGTGGGCCCACGGGGGCCGGCAGGTCGTGGGGGGCTGTGGATGGCCCGTTGCCTCTAATCCCCACCACCCGGCGGGCACACGCTTTCCTCAGCTGACGGTTCATTTTCTTTCATCCTCTTAAACATGTCCATTACCCACGGGACTGAGCTTTGATGGGGGGGGATTGGCCACAGCTGGGAGTGGGTGTCACGGTAGTAAATGCACCGTCACGTTTGTGCCTTGCCTAGGGCAGCTCCAGCTCCCACCTTGAAGATCTGGCTTTATAAAGACAGAACCACCGGAGAGCTCTGCAGGTTCACAGGTGGCTCAGGACCCCCTTGAGTTGCACTGGGGTGGCTCCACCTTCGGCACCAGCTGGTTGTACTGGGATTTGGGGCACCAGGGAGGGTGCAGGATTGTGCCGTGGAGGGTGGTGCTGGGGAAGCCCTTTCTCTGCGTGCGGCTTTCGGAGCTGCTTGAGGAAACGGGGGAGGCTGGATTGGCACCAGCCCAACATCCCTCAGCCAGCCAGGAACAACTTGAGCAGCTCAGCTGGCAAAGCCACGACAGTGCCCACTGCACCACATGTCACCCCTGCCCTGCCGGTGGCCGCTGCGCCACTTTCCCCGTGCTGTGGTCCCCTGCCAGGGTGCTGGGGTGGGAGAGGGGCTTGGAGGTGTCTCAGACAGTAGTGACAGAAGCTCCTGTCCCTACCCTGAGGGGTTGCTGGGAGCCAGGCAAGGTTTCCAGGGGAACTGGGGGTTTATGGCTTTCCCACTGCGCCTTGCCCCTCTTATCGCATTGATCCCTTTGATCAGCACTGTCTCAGCCCTGCGGGATCCAGATCCTCCCTGGGGTCGGTGGAATGGGGGGGCTTACACCCCTGGCTATCCGAGCCCTGGCTACCCACCTACCCACGGGTCCCACTGCTGCTGGGTTGCCATGCCTGGGGGTCCTGTGTGTGTGACCCAGTTACAGTGCAGCTCTGCTGCCGTGCAGGTGGCAGCCCTGCAGTGCATGCCTGGCGAGTTACGTGGTAATATTTATAGCCTCTACCGGACGCCGTGGCCACGGCTATGCTGGCAGTTGTTCAGAGTTGTCACCGAGAAAAGCAGGAGCCATGAGAGGCCGGGGCAGCGAGTCCAGGGCAAGGGCTGTGGTGTTCATCCTCATGGTGTCTGCGCAACACCTGCTCTGCAGTCCCATCTCTGTCACCTCTCCTGGGAGTGACAATTCTCCATCAGCCAGCACCTCCAGGCAGAAACCGCCCTGGGCCTGGGCTGCCAGCAGCAGGGAGAGGCAGAGCCGGCGTGGCTGCGAGCCGGGGCGCTCTGGCCGGCGGGTCTTGCTGCCATAAATCAGGCAGGAATG
Source organism: Corythornis vintsioides (assembly GCA_025447755.1). Lineage (NCBI taxonomy): Eukaryota > Metazoa > Chordata > Aves > Coraciiformes > Alcedinidae > Corythornis > Corythornis vintsioides. The sequence goes on along the minus strand of JAOEGS010008885.1, from coordinate 5,022 downwards.
TGCCTGGCTGTCAGGTGTGGGGTGGGGTCCTGACAAAAGCTGCCCCAGCAGAACTGGGAGCTCAGGGCGTGGCGGTGCTGGAAGCCTCTCACCGCGTGCAGTCATCCCAGCACAGAAAAGCACATCCTGGCTGCATATCGCAGTGAGGTGCATCCTGCTGGGTTTGCTCTGTCCACTGGGTCCTGGGCAGCTTCGTGGAGAAGCTCTTACAGGAGGAAAAGTTGCCAGCCCCACTGCATGAAGCCTCACCAGGGCAGCCCACACTCAGCGCCAGGTGGAGTGAAGCCCTGTGGCCTGGCAGATGGCTGGGAGAACCAGGTCCAGTGCAGCACCCTCCCTGCCCTGTGACAACCCTCATTTACTAGGGCTGTACTCCAGGGGCCCCCTTTGAGCACACCACGGCAGGCACAAGCTTGCACCATGGCTTGTGAGTGTGTACCATATAGCATGTGGATGTTCACCGTGGCACACAAGCTCACAATTGCACACCATAGCACACAGTTGCACACTGTGGCACACAAGTTCACACTATGGCGCATAAGCTTACACCATGGCACACAAGCTTGCACCATGGCACACAAACTCACACTGTTGCACCCAGTTGCTTACTGTGGCATGTAAGCTCACACCATGGCTCACAAGCTCATGCTGTGGCACACAAGCTCACACCATGGCTTGCAATCGCACACCATGGCACACAAGCTCACACCATGGCATACATGGTCCCACTGTGCACACATGCTCACACCTTGGTACGTATGTTCACACTGTGGCACATGAGCTTGCCAGCTGCTGTATCTGCTCCCTGCAGAGCTGCAGGTGTATAAGGAATCACCTGCAGCATGACTCCATGCTGCGCCAAGTGTGCCACAGTTGTTAAAAATAACAGGGCTCAGTGCTGCCAGGAGGAGCTGGGTGCCACTGGCTGTGGCAGCTGCCCTGGCCTGTGGGTGAGTTGTGGGGCAGCTTCTGCAACAGCCTGGGCACAGGTCAACCACCAGCCGTGGGGACCCTGGGCACCCCATGGCGCCATGCAGGGCCCCTCCTGAGCCATTTGGCCCTGGCAGGCACAAGCCTCAGGGGTGCTGATCCAGGGGGGGCTCTCTGGGGGAGCACATGGAGTAGGGGTTCTGAGTGTTTCTCTGCTCTCCTACAGCTGTATGAGCTGGACGGTGACCCCCGGAGGAAGGAGTTCCTGGATGACCTCTTCAGCTTCATGCAGAAGCGAGGTGAGCCCCCAGTGCCCACCCCACTCCCTCTGCTTCCCGAGCTGGGGCCGGGGGCTCATTTCCTCACCCCTGCATTACAACTCGGAGGTCACAGCTCCAGCCGAGCTGCTGGTTAATTTTTAACCTCTTTGCACAGTGGGGTCAAACCTGCTGGGCTGGATCCAGTGCCCGCAGCACCTCCCCCGCTCCCCGTCCCCCCACCCTTGCCAGCCCAGCCATCACCCATGGCATCCGGGACCCTTGGCCCCTTCCCTGGGGGTCCAACCCTTCCTGGAGGCGCTGCCTTCTCCACCCACTCGCCTTGCCCCAGGTTCTTGCCCCTCGCTGCCTTCTTGGGCTGGCAGCGGGTGGGTGTGGGGTGTAGGAGGGGCTGGGGGCGGGGGTTGAAAGGGCTTGAAAGCAGAGAAGCGTTCTGCCAGTTGAGGGTCTGGTTCCTGCGTGGAAAACAAGGCTGGAAATGCTGACGCATGGCTGCATGCAGCCTTTGTCAGGCGGGCTGGGGCGGGGAGGGGGACACGTGTGCGTGCCGAGGGGGGTGGGGGGAGGGGCCTGGGAGCGATTAGGGGGCCTGGGACTGATGGCTGAACCCCACTGAGGTCTCCCCAGAAGTCCCTTCACCCACTGATGCAGAGACACCTGGGAGGGAGGAGACGCTGCAGCCCCTTTGCCAGCGCTGGAGGGAGGATCCCCACCCCCCCCCCGGCCCTGCTCCCCTCTGCACCCCCCAGCCCCCTGGTGCACGTGCGGCCCCGGCTCGCCCGCAGCTGCCGTTATAAATAGCCCGAGTTGCCGGGTGCCGCCGTCCACGGCGTGTGAAACCGCGCGGGCCCCGCTCGGGGCTGCGGCTGAAAACGGTGACTTTCTGTTTCCTTTGTTCAGGGGCTGATGCTCAGCGCGGTGGGGGGGCAGCTCCAGGGGAGAAGAAGGGGATGGTGGAAGGGAAGGGAGGAGGAGGAGACCCCCCCTGGCTGCCTCATCATCGGGACATGACGGGGTGATGGGGGTGTGTGTGGTGTCTTGCCGGCTTCTGTTGCCCCTGGGGGTGAGGAAGCAGCAACCCAGACACACCTCTCTTCCCACCGTTCCCCAGGGACCCCTGTCAACCGGATCCCCATCATGGCCAAGCAGGTGCTGGACCTGTACATGCTGTACACGCTGGTGACGGAGAAGGGTGGCCTGGTGGAGGTCATCAACAAGAAGCTGTGGCGGGAGATCACCAAGGGGCTGAACCTGCCCACCTCCATCACCAGCGCTGCCTTCACCCTGCGCACCCAGTGAGCGGCGGGGGGCTGGGGGCTGGGGGTGGGCAGCAAATCCTTCCCCGGGGTTGGAGCTGCCCATGCTCCCTCCGCAGGATGCTGCCGGGGATGGTGGTGGGGAGGAAGGGGGCAGCACGTGGGCAGGGGGTGCCCAGCCACCACGTCACCGTGGCCGTCCCCGCCGGCAGGTACATGAAGTACCTGTATCCCTACGAGTGCGAGAAGAGAGGGCTGAGCAACCCCAACGAGCTGCAGGCCGCCATCGACAGCAACCGGCGGGAGGGCCGCCGGCAGGGCTTCGGCAGCTCCCTCTTCACCTACTCGCCTGGCAGCACCCATGGCCTCCTCTCCTCCCCGAAGCTGCCAGTGCCAGCTCTGGGTCTGGCCTCAGCCACCAATGGCGGGTCCATTGCTCCTGTCCAGAAAATCAAGAAAGGTAACGGGCACCGCGGGCTCAGCCCCTTCCTGGCACAAAAAGGGGCAGAACTGGGCGCTGCGGGCAGGGGGGTCCCTGTCCCTGGGCTCTGGATAGTCCCTGGCTCATTTTGGAGACCCTGACTCAGATTATAGAATCACAGAATTGTTTTGGTTGAAAGAGACCTTTCAGATTACGGTAGTCCAGCCATCCCCCAGCACTGTCAGGCCACCACTGACCCATGTTCCTCAGCACCACAGCTCCACAGGGGGCTTGGAAACCCCTCCAGGGGTCACGGGGACTCCATCCCTGCCCTGGGCAGCCTAGGACAGGCCTGGACAACCCTGGAGGGGAACAAATTTTTCCTCAGCTCCAACCTGAACCTCCCCTGGGGCAACTTCTTGTTCTTCTTATCCTATGAATAAGATCACCCAGCTCTGGCTTCACCTGGAGATGCCAGGCAGCCCCCAGTGCCAACACAAGTCATGGACAGGCCCCGAGCTGTTGCTCAAGAGCCAGGGAGACCTCAGGGTGGTGGCACCTGCCTGTCTCTCTCCCCTATGTCACTAACTGCCTGCTGTGCCCCTGCAGAGGAGGACTCCCCCATCCCCATCTCCATGCCCAGCCGGCTCCCTGTCTCTCTGGCCGGCCACTCCGTGGTGGCAGCCCAAGCAGCTGCAGTGCAGGTGGCAGCAGCGGCTCAAGCCGCAGCACTGGAGCAGCTGCGGGAGAAACTGGAGTCAGGGGAACCCCCGGAGAAGAAGATGGCACTGGTGACGGATGAGCAGCAGCGGTTGATGCAGCGGGCGCTGCAGCAGAACCTCCTGGCCATGACAGCCCAGCTGCCCATGAGCATCCGCATCAACAGCCAGGGCACCCGCTCTCCAGGTCAGTGCCTGTCTCCCTGCCCTGGCAGACCTGCTGCCGGCACTGCTGCGGCCCCTGGTCCTGGTGAGGTCCGTGACCTGTCTGTTCCCCAGCAGAGAATCGCCAGGACTCCGCTGCCGGCCTGAGCAGCAATGGCACCAACAGCATCAGCATGTCTGTGGAGATCAACGGGATCGTCTACACAGGTGAGGGGCTCCCACCGCCGGGGGCAGCCCCCACTGCCACCACCCCAGCACCCACCAGCCCGATCCCGGCTGTGGGCGCGGTGCGCACTGGCAGCATCGGCGTGGCCGCAGGCTCAGCCCCTGCTCTCTCCCCAGGTGTGCTGTTCGCCCAGACGCCTGGTCCTTCCTCCTCCTCTTCCTCCTCCTCCTCCTCGCTCCCCTCCTACAGCAAAGGCAACGGTGGCAGTGGCAGCAGCCGGAGCGGCAGCTGTGGCGGTGGCAGCAGTGGGGTGGGAAGCGGCGGTGGCAGCAGTGGCAGTGTGCCCCCCACTGCACCGACCGGAGTGGCTGTGCCCCCCAGCTCTACCTCCAACAACGCTTCGCCTTAAAACCCCCAGCCCAGCCCCTTCCCCTCGCCAGTGCTGGCAGGGCTGGGGTCTCTCCAGGGTCTGTCTGGGATCCTACTGGAATCTGGCCAAGGTCTTATCAGGGTCTTGTCAGGATTTGGCCAGGATCACACTAGGATCAGGCTGGGATCTTGATGGGATCTAGCCGAGGTCTCAGCAGGGTCTTGCCAGGATCAGGCCAGGGTCTCACTGGAGTCTGGCCAAGGTCTCACCGGGGTCTTGCTGGGATCTGGCCAAGGTCTTGCCAGGGTCTGGCCAGGATCTGGATGGGATCTCCCTGGGATATGGCAGGGATCTTACTGGGGTCTGGCCAAAGTCTCGCCAGGGTCTCACCAGGGTCTGACCAAGGTCTCACCGGGATATGGCCTGGGTCTTACTGGGATCTGGCCAGGATCTCATCAGGATCTGCCTGGGATCTGCCCTTGTTCTCATGCTGTTGTTTTTTCCTTTGCGAGGAGAAAAGCTTTAGCCCGGGGGTTTTGCCGGAGCCGCCGGTTGTCCTGCTGCGCCGCGCCGGTCCGGGACCGTTTACCTCACTCACATCACACTTTTGCACTGTACATTTATTATTATTATTATTATTATAATTATTATTATTTTTTTTTAACTCGTGTTACCTCCAGACAGACGCATGGACGCCTGCCGACGCGAGCTCTAGTG
>JAOEGS010008884.1:0-28724 GCA_025447755.1 Corythornis vintsioides | reverse complement strand
TGTATATAAACTGTTATGTATTAAACATTATTATTATGTTTATATATAAAATATATATGCATATAATCATAGAATTGTAGACTGCCTTGGGTTGAGAGGGACCTTTCAAGGTCATCTAGTCCAAAATCCCTGCAGTAAACAGGGACATTTGCAACTAGAGCAGGTTGCTCAGAGCCCCATCCAACCTGACCAGGAATGTATCCAGTGATGGGGCATCCACAACCTCTCTGTATATGTTTATATACATATATAAGATGTATACTGTGTATTTTTAAAGCTATGTATTTTTATTTATATACACACTTACTTTAAAGCATATTAACCTTACCCTAACAAAACCCAACTGGAGAGAACAAGACTTTTGCTCTTTAGTCATTGGTCACTCTCCAGCCTACAGCCATCGAGTCCAACACCTCTAGTCCAGACTGGACCACCAGGACAACAGTCTCCTGGTGGATTCATCCAGCCTCAGAAAGGAGCTGTGACCCTCCTTGAACAGGGGGGAATTAGATGCCTGTTTCAGACCTAGCAAAAGTCACAATGGACTTTCTGGACCACTTGCTTCATCTTTGCTTAGTCCTGAAAAAGCAGTTCAGCTCCCTATTTCACATCCTTAAACACTGCATCTTGCTTGAGGGGCATTATCATTAGTCTCAGGGTTTTGAGAAATCTCAAGAGGTAGTCATTAGAGCCATCAAATGAGCAGCATCCCCTTAGCTAAACAGCCTTCCTCTGGCTGCAGGGTCTGCTGCAGCAGCTGTTGCTGAGCAGCCAGTTCAGATGATTCAGGGGCAGTCAGAAGCTTTACAGCATAGATGCTATCACCACTGCTGATTAGCGCCATGCTTCACTGGACTTTCTAACTCATTTACCATTAACATTCACATCACTATCCATAAAAATACCTGCTCTTTTCTCCATAAGCCTGGTATATCATTTACCTAAGTGCATGAAGCTTCACAGATTTTAACCCATTTTTATTTTTTAAGCATGGCCCAGGGAAACTAAACTTGACATGTTTTTAGCCACTTGGATACATTAACAACACTTTGGCCTGCCAGCAAAGCTGTAGTCAGCCTGTTCATGGAAGAGGATACTGATGGGATGGCTATGGCTGTGCAGTGCAAGTCTTCATCGAGCAGGACCAAGCTGCTGTGTGTCAGGGATGAGATCACCTTCTCTGTCTCTGATGTCTGCATCTGCTGAAAAGCTCCAACAGATCGCTTACACTCTTTTGGTTTTCAGAAGACATCTTGGTCCTGATGTCTTCCAAGAAACTCAACATATTTTACTAAATACATGGGAAGATGTTACAAGGTGGTCCTACTTTTCCAATAGACATAAATAACTTCCTGGTTGCCTGATCTTCTCTTTTGAAAATGAACCTTTTTAAGTCAGAAAGGTCATGCCCTGACACTTCAATCACCCCAAAATGATCCTTTAGGCAGGAGCCTTGCTGGGAGAATGGCCTGCTGTGCACAGCACATCCCCAAAGGAGATGATAGAGTAAAGGACAGGCTTTTCCAAAGCTATTCTAAGCCTCTTAGGGAAGAAAATCCCATTCATACCCTCTTCCCCTAGTGCACAGTATTTACCGGTGGAGTGATTCATTTATTCTAACTTGGACCACACCACGTGGCTGCTTATTCCTGTTCCAGAATAAACCTTGTTCCTTCAAGGTCCACCATCCTGACCCTGACAGCAACCCTTGGGTGCTTCTGTGCCTCTTTGCTTACCTCTGAGTGGGGGCTGGGTCATCTGAGCATGCACACAAGAAGCAGTGACCTCGCAGGAGGGGCTGTCCTGCACCCACTGCCAGTGTGGCGATGCTGGTAGCTGTTTCATTTTCCTGTTGTTCCAATCTCTGCACATCCAGTGAGGGCTGTGGGCTTTCTTGGCAGTCAAAGAGGTGAGCTTTGCTCCCTTGTTCATTGTCCTTGTCATCGTGTTTCTTAGTAGGTCCCAGAGCCACCATGCCACCTCTCAACAAGCTTGGCACATGCTTTGCTTTCAAGGTCTTCCTTTGAAGGTTTGGCTGTGTGTCTACTGAAACAAAACCTCTGTGTGGCTCATCATGAACTGAGTTTTTCATGCTCCTAAGTTAACAGTAAATGCAAAAAACAATGTGCCAAGTTTAAAGCAAGTAGTTCAGTGCTAAGAAATGCTTCTCCCACTGGCTGATGCTTGGAGAGGGATGTCACTGCTCCATCTCTGCCCTGGCTGCAGGAGCCCTCTCAGCATGATAGGGACTGCCAGCTTCCATTTCCGCTACAGCAATGTCTTTCCTGGTGAGGACAAATCACCTTTCAAACATCCCAAAAGGCAATTTTCAGTTTATAAACACTCACTCCTCTTCCAGTGACCCCTGGAATGGAGCACATTCATTGTTCAACACACGTGGGCGGCCAAAGGAATGCAAAAGACATTTTAACGGGGACCTAAGATCAAGAAAACTCATTCATTCTTGGCTGCTTTACAACTGTGCAATCTGGATGCTTTTTTGCTTCAACTTAATCTAATCTGGATTGGAAGTGATGACTCCCAAGGAGGGGGAGATCGCAGCCAACCATTCTTCCAACTCTGTTTCGATTGGAGTGTTATTTCCCAAACCCACCATCCTTTGTGTGACTGCAATGGGCGCGATGAGAAGTATCTTCCAAGGTGCTGCTAAAAATGACCGAGGGCATGAATTTATGCCCAGCATCACTGGAGCCCTGAAGGGCTCTGGTGAATCTGTTGTAATGACAGCAAAACTCCTTTTCCCAGCCGGGACAGGTACTAAGACTGCTTGGTTGGCAATAAAATTTAACAGCTTGCTGTAAAAGGAAGGTCAGAGGCTTTTTCCTCCACAAAATCCCCTGAGCTCCACCCACTTTTGTGCCTTAAAAATACCTGTCCTTGGGGTTTACATTCTCCATCCATCCCTGAGTGCCCTGGACACAGACTCATTAGGCTTAAATACCTGATGTGAATTAGAGACAGAAGAGAGCAAAGACCCATTTGCGATCCTTTCATACCTGTCAAGAGAAGAAAGAAAGCCTCAATCTGTTGTTTGGTCCTTGCCAAGAGACTCTTTCCTGTAGGTTTCAGGTTGCAGCCTCCTGCAGAGGAAAGGCAAGCAGGAAGGTTTTGCGATGCTGAATGAGGACGTTGTCCTGCCAGCCATTCTCTTCAGCTGCGTTTGGGATTCTTTGTGTGTTAAAACTACAGAGCAATCAAATGATCCTTAGGCTATATTAACTGGAAAAGGAACGAGCAGACCCAAGACCCCTGGAGATGGTGAAAGAAGCCAACAACAGCTAGCTGAACTATTGCTTCTCAGAGACTCCCTTTATAATGCTAATTTCCTGGGAAGAAATAGTGCCAAGAAATTGCTCGCATTCCTCTCTGCAACAACAAACCCACAAGAGCCAAACCACCCCCCCACACCCCACTTCCATTCCCCTCAACCCTCACCCCTTCCTCGTACCCCACACATTTACACTGACATGGTTGCTGCTTTCAGGCTGACCTGCTGGGCATAGAATCATAGGCTGCCCAGAGAGGCTGTGGAATCTCCTTCTCTGGAGAGATTCCATACTCACCTGCACAATGCAATCCTGGGCAGGGACTTGGACAAGATGATCTCCACAGGTCTCTTCCAACCCCTACTATTGTCTGATGAGACAAGCCAAAGAGCAGCCTGGGAGTAGAGTACAGACCCGGGCAAGCCAGATCAGTGCAGAATTGGATGCAGCTGAGGCACCAGAGAAGGAAGGTGACCCGGGCAGCCCTTCCCCACCTCCTGCCAAGCATCAGGAGACCTGCCCTGGGGGAGTTTTCCTTCAACCAGGAGTGCTCTCCTATCACTGCTTTCCACCATCAGCTAAGAAGGCTTCAGTCCTGGCAAGCAATTAGCTCTAATTAACACACAATTAGAGGGCTTCTATTCCATTATAGCCAACCAGTGGGATTGGAGCCACTAATCACCTCACTGTTGCGGCAGCAATCCAGAAGATTGAAACCCTGGGGTGAACCTGTATTTGTGAGTCCTGCCAACTTCCTGCTGCTGGTCTACAATTCCCTTTTCTAATTAGGGTCCAGACACCCAATAAGAGTGAACATCAAGTGAAAGCTCCACTTAAATAAGCCCACTTTTCTGAGTGGAGCCACCCCTCAATAGGCTAGTACTTACTCTGAATTTAGATGAAAGAATTCTCAAACGAGGAATGATTGCAAGATGTGGACATAAGGACAATGCTGTGCCAGAGCAAGACACTGTATATGGGCTAGCCCTGCAGCTTGATGGTAAAAACACAGAAAAAAAGCCCAAAACAAAACAACCAAGTCCTACTGAGTTTGTGTTCCTGTATAAGTCAGAAAGTAATTGTTCAGGAGACAGATGAGAACATTAAGCAGAATGAAAATACTTTTATGTTGCTAAGGCACTTAATTCTGAGGAAGATGTCCATTGACAGAGCATGGCAGGACGCATGGTGTTTATCAGCGCCTCCATTTTCTTTGGCACCAGGGCCATAAACAAGAACAGAGCAGAACTGAATCTCTGAAGTCCAGAAGAAATCTCTTGGCTTTGGAAGAACTCTGTAAATATTAGGATAGACACTATCTTAAAAGGCTCAATGCCTTTGATTATGTTCCCATGTCTGGTTTCCTCCATTTATTTTTGTCTCATCGTCTCTAATGTCGAACTGTGTTGCCAGTAGAGAAGGTTGTGAACTGCAACACCACTGCAAGTTCCTTCTGATTGAGCCTGAACTCCAGCAGAGAAATTGGAAGTTAGATTGGGAGTGGTATTTCCAGCCACAGGCTCAAAAGACCATTTTTTTCCTAATAGCAGAGCTGTTGTGGCTGTGATAGTCCAAGGTCATGGGTAAGGTAAGGTCTATGAGGAGAGCTAATATCTTTTTAACCCATCAAAAACCTCAAGCCCAAGAAAACCTAGTAAAAAAAACATTCTGGCTTTCATAGTACCTGCTTTATTGTGAGGAAGTAAAGTGTTCCCAATATGTGTCAGCGTTTTCCCAAGAGGACTTTAAGTATTTAAAAACTTAGAGTGGAGATTGTTTCCTATTCAGATGGGTCTAGAATTTGGGGCTTTCAGTAAATATCAGGTCATGTGAGCTGACAACACCTGTGTGACTCTAACAATGGATATGAGACCCATGAGTTGGCTGGAGAAGGAGTTGTGGGTTGGTTTGGTGTAGGGCCTGTGGGTTGGATGGTATAGAGGCTGTAGGTTGGGACAGCCTTGTTTCTGCAGCTCCAGCCCTGCCAGTTCATTACACAGCCCAGAACACAGGAAGATCCACCTAAATATAAGGAAGAACTTTGAGAATGACAGAGCCCTGACCCAGGCTGCCCAGAGAGGCTGTGGAGTCTCCTTCTCTGGGGAGATTCCACACCCACCTAGATCCTGGACAACCTGCTCTGGGTGACTCTACTAGAGCAGTGGGATTGGACTAGATGGTCTCCAGAGGTCCCTTCAAAACCCTAAAACTCTGATCCTGTGATTAAGACATATTTTGGAGGTGTTGTGCCCTGCTGTGACCTCTATGTGCTAGGAACTGGCTTACATCTCCTTCCCCATAGGCCACCAAATGGAGGCTAGATTTGTCTGTGTGTCCCCAAGAGAAAAGAAGTCCCCCACTATCTTATTGCTAGACTCCCTTGCCACCACAGCTTATTGTCAGTGTTTCTCATGTTCCTAGGACAAGAGGTCTGCCCTAGGGCCCTGCTTGTCTAATCACGTTCTCTTTCAGACCATGGCAGAGTTCCCACTAACTTCAAGGAGAATAGGGTCCCAGTCATTGTCTAACACTTTTGATATTTTCTGTGACTGAAAGAAGCTATTTTTATGTAAGGAAGGTCAAAGTAAGAGCAGTCATGTGGGAGGTAGGTGGACAACTTCAAAGCTCACTTCTGAAGTCTCTTCAGGCAGGAGCCCACAGAGCCATGTTGAGATAGCCAAAGCAATGCCAAACAACCTCATTTTGAAGGATGATCCTAAACATTCTTTTTACAGTGGAAAGGTCCTTCTAGAAGTTTTCATAGCATCCCAGAGGATCTCAGCCACTTGGCTTGCTCCATCTCCACTGTAAGCTCAGTCTGATCTCCTCAGTCTGGGTGGCTGTGGTGTGATTCTGCATTATCTAAACAGTTTGGTGGATAAGATAATATCATGGCACTTATTTGTATTTTAAGGTTTCCTTAGCACAGGGCACAACCTTATTGTGGCATGTGTGAAGCCACTGTGTTGGCCTTGCTGACTGAGGATTTCCAGTGCTACATTAAGCTGTTTCCTCTTGTTCTATTGATATTTACTGGGGAGAATTTACTTTCTCTAACCTCCTTTTAGGGAGCTGTTGAGAGCAAGAAGGTCTCCCCTGAGCACCCTCTTCTCCAGGCTGAAAAGCCCCAGGTCTCTCAGCTGGTCCTCACAAGACTTGTGCTCTAGACCCTTCACCAGCTTCATTGCCCTTCTCTGGACATGCTCCAGCCCCTCAATGTCCTTCTTGGAGTGAAGGGCCCAAAACTGAACTCAGGATTAGAGATGTCACCTCCCCAGTTCCAAGTACATATCCCTGCCCTAGTCCTGCTGGCCACACTAGTGCTGATACAAGCCAGGCCAGTGCTCACCACCAGAAACTTCCAGATGCTCTTAGAAGGACCCAGAGAATTTCAAAAGGCACTGCCTGGTGTTCCACTTGACTTTGTTGTCAGCCCAACTTTGTGAGGCTAATCACACGCTTAATGAAAACAGACTGAAGGAATAAATTGTCCTAGGAATTAGTTTCCTAGGGAAAGGTTTCAAGGGAGGAAAATATTTCTGCCAAGGCCTGAGTTTATTTCTACACTGTCAGGGGAAAATGCCAAAGGGACAGTGACCATTTCAGAGGGAGCAGGAGGCACATTGGTGTGTGAGCAGTGAATATTGGGCAGGGGGTGGATGGTGATAGTGGCAGATGGAGGTGGTGGACAGAGGTGGTGGGATGGGCAGAGCAGGTGATCTGCTCACTGATGAAGACCCCCTGCTCCTGTGCTGCATGTACCCTGGGTTGCTTTCCTCCACTGCCTTTCTAAGAGCAGACTGGAGCCAGGAAGCAAGGCAGAGTTTAATTCCTCCCCGGCAGAAGCCAGTAGATGATAGTTTGCACAACAAGTTTTCACTTGGAAGCTTTATTTGAAAGGGAAAAGTGGGGTCTCAGCTAAACTGAGTTGGAATTGAAAATGTCTGTGAGGTTTTTGTTTGTCTAGCAACCAGCACAAGTATTAATGGAGGGGAAAGGAGCCAAACCAGCAAATTGCAAGTGCCCTGAAGTAAAAAATGTTCTCGTTCTTCAGACCAAACCTAACACACATCAGCAGAAAAATGAATGATAGCATTTAACAGGAACTGTAGCCTTATTTTTCACAGGCCTAAAGTCTCAGCTGACCACAGCTCCCATGCCATGTCTTGACCATGACACCAGCTTCTTCTTGCTGGCAGCAATGCTGTCTGCTGCCATTGCACATGCAATACTTCCACTCAAAAAGATGCTTGGGCTCTGGACAAAAGAGGGACCGTGGCATGATGCAGTGGAGTATATACTTTATATATATATATAACCTGAACTACCTCCCTTCTCACGCTTTGGAGCCCTGATGAAGAGAGGGAGGTGGGCACTCTTGAAGCAGAAATGTTCTTGCTGTACCTACACCTAGGTCCTGCCACTGTCACAGACTGTCAACCTACACAGAACCAAGATAAAGAGAACATCGGGGAGCAAGCCTGCTGAATATCAAAGAAGATCTCAAAAGTCTAATTTCCAGAGTAAGACTGAAAAGAAGATGGAGAGGCCTCCACAATGCCCTTCACTCAGAGCTGGTGCTCTCATGGCATCCTGGACCTTGATGTTCCAGGGGCACCCACTTTGCCAGGAGCTTCTGTTTCAAGCAGTGCTCTCATGTTGAGATAATTCTGCCCTCTGGCAATTTTCACCAAGATCAGCCCTTAAAAACCAAGCACTTTTTTCTTATCAGGTATTACATGTCTGCCCCAAATATCAGCAATTTGCAGTTGATAGACACTCCATAGTGAAATTAATTTTTCACTATGTGAGTGGAGGTTTAGGTTAGACATGAAAAATTTCCTCCTCAAAAGGGTTGTCATGGCCTGTCCCAGGCTGCCCAGGCCAACTGTGGAGTCTTCATCTCAGAAGGGATTGAAAAGTCTGTAGATGTGGTGCTGAGGGACGTGTTTTAGTGGTGACCTGACAGTACTGTATTAACAGTTGGATTTGATGATCTTAAAGGTCTCTTTCAACCATAACAGTTCAATGGTTGGCCAGCACAGCATCAAATGGTTCCTAAAGTAGGAGTGGAGTGCACAAGAGCTTAATTATCTGGAGTTAATTATCTCAGTCATCAGCTGTGGGAGACAATCTGTCTCTCATTGCATCCATAAATCCCATGAGTTTACGTTCCTCCCTGTTTATCTGAAGGCAAGACCCTCTTCCAAAACCTCTCCGAGATGCCTGGTGGCAGCATATACCATCTAACTTAGGCAAGAGAATGGGGAACGTGATACATTTTCCACCTTGAGCTCAACAGGTTTGAGGTTAGGCTGGTTTTCACCACTCTCTGTCCTCACTGCAAGAGTATTTTTGCCTTGACTTCAGCACAGACATGAAGCTTTTCCTGAAAATCCTCTCTTGGGAGGTGTAAATTTTATTGCAGAGAAAGCCTAGCAGTGAGCAGTGAAATGCTGGAAGTAGCTGAAAGCATCCTAGGCAGGCAACCAAAGCAGTGTCAGCAGGGAGTTGGTGGCATTCACTCCGTGACATCCCTGATGGGCCAGCTGGTGGCACAGAGTGAGTACCCGGCATGCCAGTGAGCCTCTGCTAACGCAGATGTTTCATAACTCTGATCCCTCCAGCGGGTGACAGGAGAAACAGATGGGAGTCATTTCAGACAATTGCATTTTCTCTCTCCCAGCCTTTTGTGTTATCTGCCCTCTGCATGCCCCACTCGAGCTCTGGATGCTGGAATGGCTATTGCTGGGATAAAAGACTGTGTCTGGCCATAGTCCTACTGGAGGATGAACACAAGTGGCGATTTCTGGGGGATGCAGCATTTCCCAAAGTGCTACAGCAGGTACAGCCATGACCTTTCCAGTCTTGGCAACTAAAAGTGGTGAGATTTAGACTAGAGAATAGAAAGACAATTTTGGTGCTGAGGGTGGTGAGACACTGGTGCCATGTTGCCCAGAGAGGTGAGGATGCCTCATCCCTAGAGGCATTTCAGGTGAGGTTGGACAGGGTTCTGAGCAACTTGCTCGAGTTGCAGACATCCCTGCTCACTAATGGGGGATTGCACTACAGAGCTTTAGAAGTCACTTCCAACTCAAACCATTCTGTGATGCTTTGATTCTAAGATCAAACAAATCTTATCTTCAGCTGGACTGGGGCTCCTATGGGCAGCTTAGTCTTCTTTATGATCTCATGAAATACCATAGCACTGTCTGGAGCCTGATAAAATCTGAAGACTGAACTACTGCTCTTCACAAAAGCCACATTCCATCAGCTCAGAAGTCAAGTCCACAAAGCTGGTGATGGGTCTAGAGCACAAGTCTTGTGAGGAGCAGCTGAGGGACCTGGGGTTCTTCAGCCTGGTGAAAATGAGGCTCAGGGGTAACCTTCTCACTCTCTACAACTCCCTGAAATTAGGTTGGAGCCAGGTGATGGTGAGTATCTTCCCCCAGGGAACAACTGAGAGGACAAGAGGAAACAGCTTCAAGTTGCACAAGAGAAGTTTTTTAGTTTGGACATGAAGAAATATGTCTTCCCCAAAAGGATTGTCCCAGGCTGCTCAGGGCAGTGGTGGAGTCCCAATCCCTGGAGGGGTTTCAAAGATGTGTAGCTGAGGTGCTGAGGGACACGGTTTAGTGGTGACCTGTCAGTGCTGGGTTAAAGGTTGGACTCAGTGATCTTAAACGTCTTTCACAATCAAAATGATTCCATGATTCTATGACTCTAAGACATGGAAAAATATGTACCACAGAAGTGGCGTAATGGGAGGATTGACACAACCCACCTGCAAACATGGCAGTTGTGTGCTTTCCAGAGGCTGCTAAAGTCTGGGAACTGAACTCTTGCTCCTCAACATCAAAAGCCCGTCTCCATCAGCTCAGGGTTCAAGCCTACAAAGCAGAGACCCAGCCTGGTGGCTGTACAGTGAAAACCATATTGTTGGGGCTGATAAAGTCTGCCCTTGAAGCATGTGTCATACAAGGCAGAGTAGGAGCCCCAGATGACCACAGAAGCACCATCTGTATAGATTCAGGATCTGAGCCCCCTCCTTTCCCAGTGCATATCTCATCAAGCTTCCTATGTGCACTTCAGTAGGACAACTCACATTCTTCAGTGATTTGCTGATCTGTGGCATGTATGAGTTTCCTGAAGGATTCACATGCTTGGCAAAGGAGGTTTAGAAAAGATTAAATTTTTTTATTACATTTTTTGCTTATTGTTCTTTACTCTGCTAATAAATCAGTACATTCCAGAGGCTTGACATCACTTAAGGGAAAAAGAATGAAGATAAGAAATGAAAACACAAAGCAAAGCTGAGCCACAGGCAGAAGCATTGCTCCCTTCTTTATTTCTTGGCCCATTTTCCAAATGCTGGGCTCTTTCAGGATTACCTGCATCATAATTCAAGTAAATGGTTTCCATTCTATGGCTCTTGTGCAGCTAAAATATCTTTCACCTTAGGTCACATCAAGCAAAGGTAAAAAATATAACAAGTAATGGAACTTCTTAAGAGACATGAGTTCTCTCATTCTGTCTTTGAGAAGGAGGGATGGAGAGCTGGTATTGGTTTTGGGCTCCAGAAGCTCAGAGGTACTCTGATGTGTGTTTGGTGTAACCCAATAAAAGAGGATGCTTTGGGAAATCAAGTCTTGTTTTAAATCCTAACAGGCAACAGCATTGAGGGCAGGCATATCTGAATTTAAATTAAGAGGTAGTCTGCCACTTTTATTCATGGAAATGTCCTTAGCCAAGCTGGTGAGAAGAGATCCACCATATCACTAGAGGTTTCAAGACTGAGGGTGATGGAGCCCTGGCCTGGGCTGCTCTGAGAGTTTGTGTAGCCTCCTTCTCTGGACAGATTCCAAACCTGCCTGGACACTGCAATCCTGGGCACCCTGCTCTGGGTGACCCTGCTGGACCAGGGGGTTTGGACAAGATAATCTCCAAAGGTCCCTTCCAACCCTACCACTCTGTGACTCTGTGGTTAAGCTCTTAAGGATTTTTTAAAATAAGGTAAACTACTTTAGTTCAGGGCATGGGCTAGTGAAGACCTGGAAGAAGCTTTCTCAGAATGATCATTCCATGCTTGCTCACTTCCAAGTTTTTTTATACCTATTTTGGAGGCACGGCCACTGGGCTGATGATGACAGCAGGCTCTGGGGCTTTGAGAGATATTATAGATTATTGTCTGTCCTTTTTTAAAAGGTCCTATGCAAGCTATTTGTAGGAGAGATTCATGGAAAATGCATTTAATGTGGTTCTTTGACTGCTGTGCTTCTCATCTGTCAGCTAATGAGCTGCCACAAGCTCAGACTCAAAATGGGACCAGGCAGCCCTTTATTTCAGTTAAATGAAATGTGAGAACAGCATTTTAGTACCTTTAACTCCAAATCAACAGTGAGTTGTTGATTGCTGAATGAAATAAATGAAGTGTTTGGACCTTGATTCAACAGTGCGTTTAAGTATATACATACATTTAAGCCTGCAATGGCAGCAGGGCTATTCCTAAACTGAAAAGGAGGTGAAGGCTTAATTACATTGCTGAATCAAGGGCTTCCAGTGTGGAGAACTTGAATGTTAAATGTCAGCGTGAAGGCAGATTCCTATGGTCAGTTACAAATCGCTAGGATTTATAATCGCTTTATATCCTGGAAACGCTGACAGCTTTAAATATAGCACCGTGGCTGTGATAAATTGTTGGCATTTTTTTCTCGTTAGCCCTTTGTAACTAAATTTAAGGTATCCATTTCGGCCTGATCCAATTATGGAAGCGTAATCGGAACGGCTCCCCGTGCAAGAGGCCGCATCTATTTTTGTCCATGAATCTTAAGTCTGCATTTCTGAGCTCATGATTTATGTCAGGCTTTAAATTAATAATAAAGCATCTATCCACAGGCAAATATTTGTACTGCAAGAGTCATTCAGCCTGGACTCAGCAGCCAGCCAAGGCTGTTCAAGCAGCCAAGATTCAGTTACAACAACAGCACAGGTCCGATTTCAAACATCACCTGGTCTTGCACAATTATCATCAACTAAGGAGAGCCTGAAACCAATAGTGCATCAGCTTAAACTACTGAACTCCAAAAGATTAATTCCTGAGACAAAAAAAAAAAGACGTAAGCCAGGTCATGCCCTCACCTACATTGCTGATGGGTGTATTTCCACAAGCATTTCCAAAGAAAAATGGCAGCTGTCCTGTTTTTGTGGGCTCAGGCAGGAAGATGAGCATGAACAGTTATCATGGAATCATAGAACTGTTTTGGTCAGACAAGACTTTTAAGAGCATTGAGTCCAACCATTAACCCAGCACTTCCAGGTCACCACTAAACCATGTCCCTCATCTACATGGATTTGAAACCCCTCTAGGGATGGCGACTCCACCACTGCCCTGGGCAGCCTGGGAGAGGACTTGACAAGTGTCTCAGAGAAGAAATTTTTCCTAATATTCAACCTAAACTTCCCTTAGTGCAATTCGATTTCCTCTTTTTTGATGCCTCGTTCTCTATTCTCCATTGGCTTTTTGAGCTGTGACCTTCTCCTGAATGTCTCAGTGGAAAACACATGTATTTCCTTTGCAAGATGCTTTGACACCTGCTGATGGCAGAAGAAACACAAGAGCCAATCATTGTTGTCATGATTCAAGAAACCTGAAACTAGTTAGTCTTGTCTAGAACAGCTTGACTTGTAGTAAGTGATTTAGGTTTTTTAAGTATTGTGGGAGCTGTTGCAGCTTCAGCTTACCTGTGGAAATGCAACTTTGGTTTTCTTTCTCTCAAGTCAACAATGCTTCCAAATAAACAGAACCACTCAATAAATATTCAGAGAAAACTAGAAGACTTCCACCTAAAGATGACAGCAAAACTGGACATCAAGTGACCAACACTGAAGGATAAAAACACTAAATTCCCTAAATTTTTTAGGGAAACAAAACCAAAAAAAAAAAAAAAAAAAAAAAAAAAAGAAAGAAAAAAAGAAAGAAAAAAAGTAATATGTGATTACCTAATAGGGTCAACTCTGAGTCTGGTAAATAATTTTGTAATTGGTAAATAACCCACAAGTCACAAGTGCTGAACAACTGAGCTGCTTCTCAAAAGTGGAGAGGAGCTTTGGAGAAACATGGGCCTTTGCTGGGACACGCATCATCACTTTGCATCGTGCCTGAACAGATGGAAAATCTGCTCAAGGCAGAGCAGAGATCAGAAGATTAAAAGGCATGACTTTCACTGAATGCCATTCATGACCTGCCTAAACGAACAACACACAGGGTAAACAGCACCCACTCCCTCTTCCTGTTGCCCAGAGGTTTACATGTCCACTGTGTTGGCCTAAGATGGAGAGCAGAAATAGACTTTACCAATGAAAAAGCATGTTTGCAGCTTCTTGTGGTGTATATTGGGGTCTGGATGGTACTAAGTGACATGCAGCAAGGTGGGATTCAGCAACAGCTGGGTACAGACCTGCCAGAAACTGGGATGGAAAGGGGTGCCCCCAGCTAGAGGAGTTGAAAGATGCCACGAGGAGTCATGTCTGTGGGTAACCTATAAGCTCTGTTCACAGCATTTCTGAAAGGATTTCCCTTGTTAGCTTTGTAAATGGGGGGTTATTTCACCTACTTGATTCCAGGTGGCAGCACAAGCTCCCTCCTAATCCTGCAAAGGCTTTGTTTCCTCAGAGACCAACCAACACTGTCCACACTGCTGCAGGAGAGACAGCTTAAGACAACATCCACCTCAAGTCCACCTGGACTTGGGGTGAAGGTTTCAGCTGAGCATGTGGGAAAGCACAAAACTCTTGCCCTACTCTTTTGCTTTGGTGCAATCCTGCTTCTACAAGCCCTTCACTGAATACCCCAGACAGGCTTTTAGCAGCTGATGTCTGGTAGGTGTCTGAGCTGGGCTCCTCATAGCCATAATGTGGAATCAGACACAAAGGACAGGGATGGCAGGAGGCCTGACCATGCACCCTGATCTGCATGTCCCAAAGGAGATGCAGGACAAGTGCTGCCTGAGTGCCCCACCATGGTCAATGGCACCACAGGGAGCAAGATCTAGGTCTCCCATGTCACAGAGCAGCACATTAACCAACCTATGTGCCATCCTTTCTCTGAAATGGCTGAGCTCAGCTGAAGCTGGGAGTCCTTGCATTTGGTTTACTCTTATTCCCTCAGCACCGGCACGCCCCCCTCGCTAAAACAGTGGTGTCTCTTGTTCACTGGGAGAAGACACTGACCCCACCTGGCTCCAATCTCCTTACAAGAAGTTGTCAGGAGTGAAAAGTTCTCCCCTGAGCCTCCTTTTCTCCAGGCTAAACAACCCCAGGTCCCTCAGATGCTTCTCACAAGACTTGTGCTCTAGACTCTTCACCAGCTTAGTTGCCCTTCTTTGGACATTCTCCAGCACCTAACGGACTGTCTCATCTGTCTTCCCCTCTGATGCTTAGCCCCTCACACCTGTGCACATTGCTCAGAACTGCTTTAGTGTGTCCTGCATGTGAGAAAACAAAGGAGAGCATTATGTTTCCAGAGGTCCTGGGGCCAGCTTCTCTGGAGGCCACTATGTTTTCTTTTCATCATGCTGTTTTACACTATGCAGTGAGGGTTAATAACCATTTCACTCAGGAAAGGTTTATCTGTACACTGAGAAGAAGTCTCCCAATCCAAAATACAGTTTGGTAGTGGGAAGGAACCCAGTTCCCCAGAACTCCATCCATAATTGCTAAGCTGTTCCCAAGCTGCTTTGTCAAAAATACATTGGTGAGCTCAGCATTAGACTGTCGCAGACATTAAAGGCACTGCAGAGAGATAAAACCCTCCAGACTGATCCCTCCATCAGTTTGAGCTGCTGCTGAAAGAAGTTGCAAGTTACCAGCTCAAAGCCCAACCTGTCCCCAGACACTGCGGGGAAGAGTGGGACACCATGGCCCTGAGGTGTCCCCATCTGACCTTGATCACTTTAATGTAATTCAGTCATCATTCCTCACTGCTTATTAACATCCTGAACACCACAGAGCCCACGAGTCTTGTGACACCACCTCACCTTCCATCTGCTCGCCCTGCAGCGGTGCCGTTTTCTCCTCATTTTTCACACCACCTTCATTCCCACTGTGCTTAGCTAAACATCCTCCTACACCTCTTTCTGACCCTGTCTGGTGACAAACCAAAGCCCAGTGTGGTTCATATCAAGGTTAAAGCTGGCTGACAGACTTACAAATCTGGGCAAGCATTTGCTACAAGACAGCCTGATGCCAGTGGGGACAGGTGACAGCAGCAATTTGTTTTTTCCATGTAGGAGACTGAAAGACAGCTTTTTCCCAAGGATTTCTAATCCAGAGAAATTCTGGTGATGTTTTTCCCTCTCTGGATTATTTGAGGGTTCAACATCTTTAACCAGACCCAAGCTCATTTGGTGTCACTATCCTCATTTCTTCTGGGCCCATTGTTAATGAAAAGTCATATTAAACAGCTAAGTGTGATGCTTTTACTTCCCTAAAGGATGAACTGAGGGCTCCTCACCTTTGTTTGGTGCCTAAATACAGCAGCACAGAAAGAATGTGCCTGGACAAGCTGCAAACTTTGCAAAGCTGATATTAAAAAGAATGATAACTTAAGGCACAAGAGAGTCCACAGCTCCATGACCCGGGGACACAGGCAGCACTGTTGGAGCTACAGTGCTGAGTCCTACTTTGATTTTCAAGCAGCTCCATTTATTCTGTTCTCACTGTTAGACTCTGCAATTATTTGTCCTTGCATTTCCCAGCTCAGGGCATGCAGCCTTTGCTTTACCTGCTCAAAAATCTTGCTGTGCAAGGGGCGAAATGAGCCCTGGCAGCAGAGACAGTGGTTGCAACACTCCCTGGCTCTATGCAGGAATCCAAACCTTCAGGGGGAATTTACAAAGCTCTACTCACTTTTAAAATGGTCTCTTCCTCGACCTTTTGTAGCTCCTTGTTGGTCAACCCACCCCATAAAATACAGACACTGCTCTGACCTGGTCTGCTGCCAACACCCTGACTGGGCCTAATTTTCAACCTGCAAAGACAAGGAAGAAGAAAGAATCACCCTTTCTTTGGGTGGAAGATTGCTCACAGATAGAGCCAGGCTCCTGTTAGAGCTGATTTACCAAGCCAAGCCCTGATAAGAGCATCTTAGGATAGCTGCATCATAGCCAATCAAGTTTACAATGACTGGAAAAGGGCATGGACGCATCAGAATTTCTTCTCACCATGCAAAGCCTTCCCCTGAAAAGCCATTGCACTCTCAGAGTGTGCAGTTTGGCCTTGGAAGCATTTATCAGACAGCTTCAGGGCTTTGTGGTGGCTTGACATCTCCTTTGCACCAAGCATGGATGTAGATAATCACAGCCTGGTTCTGCAGCAATGAGGCCAAAGGAGCCCTTCCAGGGGCTGCAGAAGAAATACGCAGAACCAGGATCTTCTCCTTGATCATGAGTTCAAGGAGATTGATCAAGAATCTTGATGATCAGCTGAAATGATTTCAAGAAAGCTCACATGTACTTCACAATAAACACATTTTCCTATTCAAAGAAAACAAAAACAAAACCAGAATAATTTATATTCCAAGATTCCCATTGTTAAGGGATTTCAGTATCCAGAAGGATATGGGTGACATCTCATTTTGGAATAAGATCTGCCCCTGAGGGCCAAGTCCTTTCAAACTACTACAGTGGAGAGCACCAACTGCAGTCCTCCAGCATTTCTAACTGCTATAAAAATCCAGCTTCCCCAGCTTCTGGACAGTAAGGGGAAAAAAACCAAAACAGCAAATGCAAAAAGCGAGCAATCAGTGAAGAATTTCTTTGAATAAACTCTTGGAAGTTAAATAATGTCAGCTCTGATTATCACTGGAGATTAAAAATGTAAATATTTACCAGAACATCTTCAATATCATCATAGAGTCAAAAGGCCAATTTTTGCAGGCAGCGTGGCAGTACAACTTGCTATCGCAAGCATGACACTCTCAGTGCTCTCAGAGGACTGTGGAATTAGTCAAGGCACTTCAATATAATAACACTTATTACAAAGTCAGAGTATTACAGTTTTATTTGCTGATTGTTCCAAGACTAATGTTGCCATGCTTTTTTCCTCCTTTGTGAAACTCAGAAGTCTCCTTTAACAAAATCTGTGATTCCCTCTTCTCTCAAGGAGCTAGATTTCATGAAAAATAGCAAGTATGGTAATGTCTGCAGTAAATCATGGCTGTGAGACCTACTGTAAGTCTCCCATTGGATTCAGGAAGGTTGCCTTTAATTCTCCTTCACTTCAGCAACCTTTCATTCCAGCCCAGCATGTGTGCACAATCCTGCCAGTCACCTGCTTTTCTACGCTGGGAGGTCAGTAGAGGTGAGGACCAGCTATTTGAATCCATGTCATGCACACAAAAAAATCCTCCCCTGCCTCATTTCTCCATGAGTTTCAAGCAAACAGCTCAGGTCTTGCAAGATTTCATCCAGAGAGAGACAGCACTTAGGAATCCCTCTGCTGTGAGGACAGGTTGGGGGAGTTGGGGTTGTTCAGCTTGGAGAAGATAAGGTTCCAGAGAGACCTTATTGCAGCCTTTTAGTACTTAAAGGCAGCCTGTAAGAAAGATGGCAACAGGCTTTTTAGGAAGACCTGCTGTGACAGGACAAGGGGAGATGGTTTTACACTAAAAGAGGGGCAATTTGGACTAGATCTAAGATGATGTTTTGGCACCTACTGCCATACATTTGCTCTTACAAGCTGGGAGTAAAAGATGGAGTGAGATAGACTGGAAGCAATTCTTAGTAAGCCTGTAAAAGCCACTAAAAGCTTGCTGAGATTTAAGAGGCAAAAACTACAGGCAACATGTATTGCTGCATGTCTTTCTCATGAAGATCCCAACAACTGTTCAAGTGTCACCTGCAAACACTGGGCTTAGCATAGCTTAAAAGAAAGAGGAATGAAAACATCTTGCTTACATCTGTAACGCATCAAAGCTTCCCACAAGTCTTTTGTATGTATGTATGTATATAAAAACTGTTTCAGATTGGGATTAGCTCTTTTCAATGCTAGCAGAATATGCAGTGCTCTCCAAAGAGGCCATGCACTGAAAGTTCACACAGTCACTACTAAAAATGGTGCTTTTTGCTGTCAGAAATCTTGAACCGAGAAACAGGCATCTTGAGCCAAAGGAGATTTTTGACCTGCTCTGTTGTTGGACCTCTTCCCACTTCAAGTCTTAGTCTGAGTTTCACAGCAAGCCAACCATTTGATTTGGCAGGCGTTCTCAGGCCAGACCTGCCTTTTAAGTAGTGCTGAGACGTTAAAAAGAAAATACACAGCTCCACAATACAACAAACCCAGCTGTTCTTGAACAGAGCTCAAGAGGGACAATAAGTCTTCTCATGTTGGGAAGGATTAGCAAGCCTTTCCTTCCCACTGAGCCAATATAAGGAAGGGAAAGGCTCAGCAAAGGGCTGATCAGCGCCAGCGCTCAGAGTAAACAGAGGTGAGCTGCAAAGTTGTCTCCAGACTGAGCCCTCAAACAATGGGACCCAAAGGGAAATGGAAAAGCAAATATTAATGTTTTGCCATTCACATGGCCCCAGAGAAAAAAGAACAATGCCTTCAGTGGGATACCACCTTGCTGTCTTCCTCCTCCTCCTCCCTTCTTACTCTGAAATGTCATTTTAGGACCTGTGATTTCTTTGGATGAAGCAAGTGATGGCTGAGGACTGCCTGCTGCTCAGTGGAGCCCTGCTGCCTGCTTTTCTCGTGCCAGAGAGAAGGGTGACTGCATTATAAATGTGTTCCCATGGCCCTGACCCCCCCACCCCCAAAGTCACGCTACTGCCATGGAAGCAAAAATCAGAAACAACTGAGAACCCCATTGACCTTGACTATAGCAATGAACTCCCATCTGCTGAAGTGAGAGCAGGGCTTGAACAAAGAAATACACACATACAATTTCTCTTGGACTTGTCAGAAACAGAAAGCAAAATGCCAGGGGACTCAACAAACTGGGAAAATCCTCAGGAAGAGGCAGATGAAATCTTGACTTGTTTTTTGCTTATTCTCTGACAGCCTGGCTTTATCAGACTTGCTGCATATCACCAGTATTAGCAGGACCAAGGTCCTCTCTGGGCCAGAGGGCCCTAACCCTCTTGTCAATGGTTACACAGGAGCAAGGTCCTTTCCTGGTGACTTGGACTCCCATGACAATAGTTCCACTGAAGTGAGAGATTCAACCTCCAGCAAGGGGTGAAGCCATGTGTTAGGGGGATACTCCTGCAGATGTCACCATGGTAGTGGCATTTGCTAAGGCCAAGCCCCAGGAGACTCTTGATGAGAAAAATGCTTCTCTGGGCTGCACCAAAAGCACCTGGAAGGATTTGTCATTGATGCAGATGATTAGCACTTGCAATGAAAATAAAAAGCAAGTTCATTGGGCCCTCTCTGGTACTCAGCATGGTGGGCAGGAGGCATCAGGCTGCCATCTCTGCCTATACAGATCTGTGCCACACTGAAACACAGATGGGCTCTTATCCTGGCCTAATTGTTCCAGAGGCAAATGAGACCAAGAACAAGAGGAGAGAGCCCTTGTGCTCAGCCATTTGATATAGGAGGTTGCCATGGAAACCACTGCGTAATTAAAGCCTCCCTCCTCTCTGTTCTGATATGCTTTGGTTGTGTAGGGGACACGCTGCATCATTTGGGGCTTTTTAGCTATTGTTGCTGTTATAGGGCAAGTGGTCAACGTTTCCTCAAGATCAAGCTGATGGATGACATTTTGAGGAAGAAAAGGATTGTTTTTTTTCTTGAAACTCCAAGCCCTTAAGTCAAACCCCTATAAAATGTGAAGTTGAGTTTGCTCAGGGTTACCATCTTTGGGGTTAAACAGCAGTGACTGACACTGTTACCTGAAATTTCACTACCAGAGCAGAAGAAAAAAGTAGTCAGAAAAGCAAATTTTAAAACCAACAACCCTCAAAACTGTGGTTTGATGAGCACTGGCCTGGGATGGTGGAAGAGATAGGTGGTGTCTTAGGAAGAAAGAACTTTTGGGAAAAACACAACACACTGTCAGACCCAGACAACCCTTTTGTGTACTAAGCAATCCCATAAATCCTGTGCAATCTCAAACTGCCCTTCTCCTGCACCCCAAAATGTGTCCCATACCCCCAGGCAGGGTTTTTGGCACATCACCTCATGCAGACCCATGTCTCCTTCTGAGAGAAGGGAAAGTGGCAGGCAGTGGGAGTGGAGGGGACATCTCCGTATTACTTTTGCTTCCCAGACTAGGCTCAGCGCCAACAGCGCTGCTGGAATAAATAATGGAGTATGATGACAGGGACATTTTTAAAGGAGAACAAATCACCAAACTACTTTTTAGAGCTTCTTTTCTCCAGTCTAAGTGATGCTAATGAGGGAGGTCAATCCGTTTCTATACCTCCCTAATACACAAGCTGGGACATTTATCTCTTTTGACAAGAAAGCTCCCAGAGCAGACTTTCATCTTTCAGCTTGCATGGCTACTATGTCCCTTCCTGGAAGGAGAATACTTCCAAGGGTTGTGAGGGACAATACCCCAGGAGATGCACACAGCACTTCTTCCCCAGAGCCCTAGCTGCCTGCAGTGATCAGCAAAAACACCACTGCTGTTGGATCCCATGTCTGAGATGCTTCCTTCAAGGTCATCTCATGGAGTGCTAGGACATCCCATACTGCAGAAGCCCAGCCATGCACAGGCAGGACTTGAAGAGGGGATACCATCAATATCTTCATGCAGGAACTAACATCTTGGCAAACAGCATGTCAGAGAAGATGACTTGGAGTGACATTATCTTTCCAAATCCAATCTTCTATCCCAGTCATCTCATATTCCAGTGCCCTTCATGGGAAGCACTCTCATTTCCTGAAGAGCTGATGCCAAACCATGCCAAATGCCAGACTATGTTGGGTATTTGGATAAAATTCAACATATGTTCCTCCTTGCAGCCAAGTCTGCAAAGTCTGGGAGAGAGTCCACATGGAGCTAACTTTCCTGAGAAAGTTCTGCCTTTCCTTCCTGTGTGGCAGATGAAAGTGGCTCAGGAGTTCCCATCAGCACAGTAGAAAACCTGAGGTCCCAGTTCCTCCTCTGTAGGCCATTTAGATGTGTCATTTTGAAGGACTGGGCTTTGGGTCTGCTACCCTGCCCTTTCTCAAGGAGGAAGAAGCTGCCTCCTCTAGACAGACTGGGTATTCCCAAGAAGGGATCAAATGAATCTTGTAGGGGCAAAGCTCAGGTCAAACAAAAGGAGGTGGCTCTTCCAGAGTACAGCTCCTCATGGAAGAAGGTGGTGGATGCTGAAATGTCCTCTGGGCTTAAAAACAGTTGGAGGAGCAAGAGTGCTTAGGAAATGTATCATCCATTCCAGCCACTGGAATATCCACCAAAAGCATTTAAGTGTTTCCAAATGGCTCTACTAGAAAACCACTCAATGAGAGGAATAAGCAACTAAGGCACATGCTGCACCAGATGTCCCCAGGTAGGCTGTTTACAAAGGACAGTCTAAAAGTACTCATACAGCAGCACAGTTGGGAAAACACATCAAGAAACATTTCAGGGTGATGGACATGTTCTGCCTCTGGGAGCAGTTGCTGTGGCCATGTGGGCAAGGACTTCTCTCTCTGCCAGGTGGAGTGATGCAGGGCAGGCCATGTAAAATGGCTTTTGTCACCCATGTAAAATTTCATTAGACAATAGCAGTCACTTCTACTTATCCATACTGAGACCCATTATAGTTGTCAGGTGAGGTGAGAGCCTAGAAAATCAGTTGGACCCTGTCAGGCACCTCAGCATCCCTCCATGTCACCAAAAATATTCCTCCATGATTAATAAACATCTTGCTGGTGGGAAAGGCTCTGGGAGAGCTCCTGGGGTCTGTTCTTGGTTCCCAGCCCCTTAGATGGTTTATAGTCACCTGGGGTTTTTTTTTCCCCTTATTTAACAGAACAAAGGTGGTTTTCAGGATTCAGTTGTGGATTTATTCCAGTATAAGTTAAAAAAAAGCCCTGTGGATTGATTTATGTTCACATTAAGTTCAAATTCCTGGCCAAACCATCTTGAAAATGCCATCATACACCCTCCTGCAGGGCAAGAAACACTGAAACATCAAACATCCCAAGACCCTGGATCAGTTTCTTAAAAGTCATGAAGGTTCATTCATTATTCATGGTTCTTAACTCTCCATTCTGCAACTAGCTCAACAATCTTTTTTTTTTTTTTTGAAAAAGAGTAAGCTTTTTTTAACAAGGAAAATACAGATTAACAATCACCACTCCCAGGGTTTAAATAGAAACATATAAAATATAAATAGATATACAGTAAGAAATAGTGATGACACTATCTGTGTTTCAGAAGACCTCACTTCTTGTTTCATTAGCAGAAATTGCAGGTTGATAACAAACCTCTAAGATATATTCCTCTTTGAAAATAAAATTAAAAAAAAAAAAGTCTGAAACATCTATATTCTCTGGAGCATTCCTTTTTGGTAAATGGGCTCCATGTGCCTGACACTAATTAATTAATCTCCTCAATTTAAATTGCTTCTTCTGCATCCCAAATTTACAGGAAAACTCAAACAAGACCTGAATGCATAAGAGGGGAAGCTGAATTTTAAGGTATCATTTAGTAGCAACAATTTTCTGTCTTTTATTTTTTTCCTGTCTTCCAGATTGGGCTTGGTCTCCAGGGATGCATCAGTCTCTGGGTTAACTATTTTTAACCCACTTGGGAACAGAGATGTGTGCTGGGAATGAGTCTAGAGCTGTAGGAAGAGCAGCACAGACACAGGCTGTGGCAAAGGGTGATGTTCCCTCTTGCTGAGCAATGATGGGAACCACACATGAAACACAGAATCACTAGCTGAGGTTTGAAGGAACTTCCAAAAGTCATATGGTCCAATGGTCATATGGTGCTTGTGGCCTCTGGTCCTGTCAGCACCACTGAAAAAAGCTTGTCCTCTCCACATTCCCTGCAGGTATATACCTTAATAATATCCCCCAGAACCTTCTCCTCCACAAGCTGAAGATCCCCAACTTTCTCAGCCTATCCTCATAGGAGAGATGCTCCAGTCCTCTTTTTGTCCTTCACCTCCAGTCAGTTCACACCTCTCTTGTATTGAGAAGCCCAGAATTAGACCCAGTACTCCAAGGGTGGCCTCACCAGTGCTGAGTAAAGGGGAGGAATCACCTCTCTTCCTCTGCAAACAATACTTTAATGCAGCCCAGGATATCATTTGCTGTCTTTGCAGCAAGGGCACACTGCTGGCTCATCTTCAACTCAGTGTGCACACCTGACCTCCAGGTATTTTTGTGCAGAGCTCCCTTCTAGCTGGGTGACCGTCCATATGTCCAGGTGCCTCAGGCTGTTCCTCCCCAGGTATGTAGGACTTTGCATTTGTTAAACCTCATTAGATTCTCATCAGCCCCTTACTTCATCTTGTTGACATCCCTCTGGACAGCAGCATAACTATCTGATGTTATCAGCCACTCATCCCAGTTTGGTGTCATCCTCAGACTTGCTAGGAGTACACTTTGCCTCATCATCCAGATCATTAATAAAGATATTGAACTGTACCCGATCCGGGATTGACCCCTAAATTCATAGCATCCTTTTGGTTGGAAGAGACCTTTAAAGGTCCCTTTAAATGTCCTGCATGTCCCAGCAAGCCTGCTTGTGATGGTGGTGGGTGGGAAACCGGGAGGGTGCCACCACCCGGGCGGGGACAGCGGGAACCCCGCGGCAGCAGGTCCATCCAGCAGTGAAACGCTGCCCTCTAGCGACGTTAAAGCACAAGAGCAGCAGTTCCACCGAGGTGGGATTGCAGCAGTTGTAGTCTATTGCTGCAAAAGACATGGGGTTGGTTTGGTTGGGTTTTTTTTGGTTGTTGTTGGGGTTTTTTGTGTTTTTTTGGTGGCGTCGGTGGTGGGGTTTTTTCCCTAAGCCTTAACAAATCAGGCTCTATAAATACAAATTTCAGCAGCCCAGCTTTGTGGTGCAGTGCAGCTGCTCCAAGGACCTTGAAATGAGAAGATCCACTTTCTGAGAAGGATGCAGTTGAGGTCATTCCCATTCTCAAAAGCCTGGTCTGACTTGATCTCTGCTTTTGGAGACACAACAGCCTGCTGCAGTGCTGTTGGCAGGGACAGACACATGGTACAGACCCCATGACCTTAACAGGTGGAGACTCAGCACTTTGTTTTTTTATTCTATACATCTGCTTTTTGGGATTTACCAATAAAACACCTGAATAAAAGCATCCAAGAACGAAAGAGCACATTAACTGGAAGAGCAAGAAAACACCTGCTTCCCAAGGCAATAATGTACGCTCAGATTAGCCCCAAAATCTGATGGGAAGTGCTTTGACAGGCCACAGCTCATAGAGCTGCCATGCATGAGGAGCCTTGTTGGGCCTCCACAATCCAAAAGCAAGGCTTGTCTCCAGGCCATCACCAGGTGGTCCTAGAAAACAGTTTTTGCCAGTCTTGCTGAACCTTCCTGGGCTGGTTAAAGTGAATTGTTTTGAATTTTTTGACTTTGGTTTTCTGAAAGGCAGGAAAGAGGCCAATGTCATCTGCAGTTGTCCCTCTTCACCAGTTCTGGGCTCCCAATTTCAAGAGAGACAAGGAACTACTGGAAAGAGTCCAGCAAAGTCTATGAATATCCTGAGGAAACTGAAGCATCTCTCTGATGAAGAAAATCTGAGAGACCTGAGGCTGTTTAGCCTGGACAAGACTGAAATGGAATCTGATCAATGCTGATCAATAGCTAAAGGGCCCATGAAGATCAAGAGGATCAGGCCAGACTCTTTTTAGTGGTGTCCGGTAACACATCAAGGGGCAAAGGGCACGGACATTTCTACCTGAACAGAAGGAAAAACTTCTTTCCTGTTCAGATGCCAGAGCCTGGTCCAGGCTGCCCAGAGAGGTTGTGGAGTCTCCTCTGAAGAAATTCCAAACCTGTCTGGACACAGTGATCTCAGGAACCCTGCTCTGGGTGACCCTCCTGGAGCAGGGGGGTTGGATGAGATAATATCTAGAGGTCCCTTCCAGCCCCTACCGTGCTGGGATTCTGCAATTCTGTGATTTTTGGGAGGTCCTTTTGGCCCCAACTCCCTTGGACTGACTTTCTCTCTGCTGCCAAGCAGCACTGGGGGATGCTTCTGTGCACAGGGTATTTGTTGGTATCAGATATGGCTTCTTCACAGCACAGTGCAGATAGAGGAGTAATTCCTTGGCTAAACTGCTGCAGCAATGGCAGGTACAGCAAGGTGTCAGCACTGTGATTCTCACATACATGCCCCCATAGTCAGCCTGAGCTTCATCATTCTCCTGTTAAGTTCAAACAGGAAAAATGTTTCCTTGTTCACCTCATGGCAGGTCCCATCATGGCCACCCCTTGCTTGGCACCAGGGCAATGAATTGCTGGCTATCCAAGATGCCTTAATTTTTAGCCTCAGCTCTTAATTCACTTCCTCATCCAGCTAGAAGAGCTTCGGTTAGTAAATATAAAACGCCAAAAGAGGGCAGCTTTTAGCTCAGATTCCTTTCCCAACCCAGCAAACATAAGTACTGGCAGGAGCAGAGATATGCAGCAAGGACCAGGACACAAGCAGCACCAGCCCTTGGCACCCACAGCTTTGAGCCACAGGGCTTTTCCAAGCCTCTAGTTACTGAATCTCACAGTGGGACCCACCATGGTTTGACCACAAAGGCCCAAACCAGCCTACTTCTCAGGTCATGTTTCCCCTGTGGTGACCTTCAAAAGGGTGATCTGTTCCTCATCTCCCAATTCTCCTGCCTTCCTTTCCTGGGAGGGGAGCATCCCCCTGCCAGAAATCATCCAGTGGCTGATAAGCATCACTTGGGCTATAAATCCAGTCTGGTGATGTGAACATGCAGGCCCAGACCCATTTCTACACTTCATTACAGGGCACAGACCCCAGCTGATGGAATTCAACTGCATCTAGGTGCCTCTTAGATTGGCAGGTCAGGAATGTTAATTATGATGCATCAGTATGGGTGAGGGGTTAACCTGCTGGAATCATAGAATGTTAGGGGTTGAAAGGGACCTCTAGAGATTGAGTCCAACCCTCCTGCCAAAGCAGCTCTGCAGAAAAGGACTTGGGAGCCCTCGGCAAAAACAAGTTCCCCAACTGTGCCCTTGTGGCCAAGAAGGCCAATAATTTCCTGGGGTGTTTGAAGAAGAGAGTGACCAGCAGGTCAAGGGATGTTGTCCTCCCCCTCTACTCTGCCCTAGTAAGTCCACCTCTGGAGTACTGGGTTCAGTTCTGGGCTCCCCAGTTCAAGAGAGCCAGGGAACTACGGGAGAGAGTCCAGTGGAGGCTACAAAGATGCTGAGGGGACTGGAGCATCTCTGTGCAGAGGAAAGACTGATAGACCTGAGGCTATTTAGCCCAGAGGAGACTGTGAGAGGATCTGATCAATAGCTAAAGGGCAGGGGTCAATAAGATGAAGCCAAACTCTTTCCACTGGTGTCCAGTGACAGGACAAAGGGATATTGGGCACAAACTGGAACCCAGGAGTTTCCACCTGAACAGGAGGAAAAAAAAAATTCTTTCCTGTTCAGGTGGCAGAGCCTGGCCCAGGCTGCCCAGAGAGGTTGTGGAGTCTCCTTCTCTGGAGAAATTCCAAACCCACCTGGACACTGTGATCCCAGGCACCCTGCTCTGGGTGACCCCGCTGGAGCAGGGGGGTTGGATGATATCTAGAGGTCCCTTCCAGTCCCTACCATGCTAGGATTCTGCATGAAGTCACAGTGATGGGTTATCTGTGTCCCTTTACCACTGCTTCTGGAAGATGCTAAGCAGAGTGGTAATTCCCCAGGCCCCAGAGGCTTGGATACATCCTACCAAGATGGAGACAAGAACCAATTCTGTAGTTACACCTTTGCCTCAGAACAGGCATGACTGTCCAGGGTGCAGCCTTGAAACCAGAGTGTGCTCTCCCCTACACTTCCCACAGTGCCCAGGGTACAGTGAGGATGTGTCCTCCCTGGGCCTGCCAGTCAGCCCTCGACTAACCTAATCCTTCCAGGCTTGAGGCTTTGGTTTATTTAAGATGTTGCTAGAGAGGAGTTTGGGGCTGGCTGGAGGGGAAGGCTGTCCTGAATTAGTCAGGTGTGGATTAGTAGCTGAGATCTGAGCTCCTACATGATCCTGATGCATTCGTTTCTTTCTCTAAACCAGGCTCCAGCTGACTAAGTTAGCTCAAAACAACCATACACTGGCTAAATTCGGGTAAATCAGCTCAGAGCAGGATTTTCACTTTGGCCACAAAGCGGCACCCTTAAGGGAAAAATAATAATGAACAGAAGGACAAGCAGTGAATAAAGTGCTCTGACATTCTGAGGGGACTAAGCAGAAATTTGTGGTGCAAATCACCAGAGGAGGCAATTTGAGATGCTGGCGTGCTGCTGGAGAGGACTAGATGATTCATAAGCCCTAAATCTCCCCCAGCTCTGCGCTTTCACTCTCTTGGCTGTGCTTGCAGCTCTGTGTGCTCTGAGATTTACTGCCCTGGGAATGGGTGCTGGGAAGCTGAGGGTTTTTCTAAGCCTCCTGCTTATCACTGGCAGCAAGGCTAATCCACTTTTTTTTTGTGTGTCTGATTTTTTTTTTTTCTTTTAGACAGAGTATCACAGAAAAATCTGCATCTCTGATTCCTTCCCCAGGCAAAACTGCCTGCAAGTCTTGGCAGTTTTGCCAGGGTAGGAAGTGGCAGAGACTCATCATTATTCAAAGCAGGAATGGAGGAGGGATGTGCAACCACGTAGCTGCAGACAAACCTAAACTTAAGTGTGCTTCATCTCCTAGATTCAGCATCCTTCCTCCAATGCGGAAGTGGTTTAGCTTTCTGTTGAGTTTCCAGGCTGCCACATTATCAGGCAGCTGCATTTGGTCCTTTCAAGGCCAAAGTTCCTCCCCATCCACCCTGACCAGTCACAGAGGTGTTCAGTGTGTACTCCAGCACAGGACACCCAGCCAGGGGCAAGTCCAGGTGGCTGCAGGTACTTTTCTCCTCCCCCAGTTTTCTCCTGGCTTTGTATCCAAAATCAAAATGATGTCCTGGGGTAATGAAACCAACAGAATTTCAATCTCATCTCATCTGGCCCCAGGATTCTTCTGAGGACAAAAACAGTAATTTAGAGCAATTACTTACCAAGCTGGAAGTCAGTGAGGAGCCAGGAGTTATTCCCCTCCAGGCATTGCTTGTGCAAAGTGTGTTGGGGGTCTGGTCTCAAGGTTCAACCAGGTAGGCAGAAAGAGTTAATCCGTCCTTCCCCTCAGCCCAGTAGGGACTCAGTATACTTAAAAAAAAAAAAAAAAAAAAAAAAAACTAAACAAAAAAAAACCCCACCAAAAATTTTAAAAAACAGCAGCTATGTTGTTGTGC
>JAOEGS010008883.1:127850-176261 GCA_025447755.1 Corythornis vintsioides | reverse complement strand
CAACCCTTAATATCTATGATTCTATGAATTACCTCTTTAAGTGCTCTTAAGTGGCTGAATCCTCAGTGCTCTCACTGGAGAGCAGGGATCATCTGCTTTGAATGCTGCTGCAGTAAACCCAACATCTTGTATCTAGGGAGAGAGGTGTCAGAACCAGGAAACACTTCCCTGGATGCTGCTGGGCTCCCGAAGCTTCCCCATTGTACCCAGGCCACTGTGTCTTGTGGAACTACCACAGTGTGTCTGTTCAAAGTCCACTGCATTCTGTTTTTCCTGATGTCTTGACTTGGTCTGAATGTTTCTCTTCAGCACCTCAATAGCCAGGACCTCTGGGCAGGGCAGGGTTTATTTTGGGAGGGTGAGCACTGTAGAAGCTTTGTCTCCATGGTTGAACATGTCACTGTTCTGAAGCAGCCTGGGGAGGATCTGGCTGTGAGGCCAGTGTCTCCTGGAGCACAGGGGTTGCTGCTGGTGGCATCTGACTGATGGCTCTTCCAGGGTTCCCCTCCATGGGTGGAATGGGACTAGAAGGTCTGAAGGCACTTCAGTAGGAAGCTCATGATCACCAGCCCTGTTTTACATGGGGAAATTGAGGCCCAACCCTGGAAGTGACCTGCCTGAGGTCATGTAGCAGGTCAGTGTCAGGGCTGAGGTTTGAAATGATGTCTCTTGAATGTCAGGCCAGTTGCCTGAGGTTCCTGATGCATCTTCTCAAGAAGCAGCCTTTGCTTTGCTGTGTCTTCATATAAGTGTGGCATCTTCTGGTAATTTTTTAGGGATAACTGAGACCTAACAGAAGTACTGGAGGGTTTGAAGTATTAGACATCTGGTTGTGGAGCCAAGACTCCCCTTCTCCCTCCCCTTTTGGTGGTTGCCAGGAAATAACAGAGTCCTAAAGGGCTCTTTCCTGCTGCGGGCTGGCCCTGCTTCATTTGGAGATGGCTGAGCCCTCAGCCCCACGTGTGCTGCTTGCCCACCCCACGTGCTGGGTGCCTGGCTGGCATGTGTGAGTGACAAGCAGGCAGAAAAACACCAGGGTTTCAACTCTGCACAGCATCTGGGTGAAATTGCTCTCAGGAGTCAAAATTTGCTGGTTTTTACCTTAAATGACTGGCATATTTAAGGATGTTGCACTTGTAGGACAAGGAAGTCCCTGTCCAGGCTTGGCAACCAAAAGCTGGAGGCCGTTAGCTACTGCTGTGCTGGGCAGCCAAGGTTAGCCCAGCCTCCTTCTGCAGTGTCTGTCTGTGGTGACATGTTGATGCTCCACAGGTGAAACCAGACTTGCAGTGACAGAAACCTCCATTGTTACTACCTCCCTCTGAGCAAAGCACAGTACCTTCTGGTTTTCCACTGTTCCAGTGATGGTTTGGGCTCCTTCAGTGAAGGAGATAGGGAAGAATAAATGGTTCATTTCTCTCCTGGAAGGAATTGAACCAAGTTTTGCTGTGCTTAGTGGAGTCGCTGGACTACTGGGATTTGCAGAGGAATTGGAAAATCAATTGCTAGGAATTTGGACCTGAAGTTTGCCCTGGAAGAAAGTGTTTTCCTACTGAAACTAAGCTGACCTAGACCCACAAGTGGTTTTAGTGTGGGCTTTTCTTTCAGTTTGACTACCCCACAAGAATTATTTTACTTGACTTTCCTTTTCACAAGCAGCACTGGCTACAGGTTCTTCCACTGCTTTCTTCCCTGCAGAAGCAAGAGCTGTGAAGTCCCTTGTGAAGTCGTTGCCCAGCCTGACTCCATCTCTCTCATTTCAGGACAGCCACACAGCACCTGTCCGCACTGCCTGGCCTTGGCTCCGAGGACTGTCAGCACTGACAATGGAAAGATTCCTGGCTCTTGCCCATAACCACTGCTTCATCCTGCTGCTCCTCACCTCCCTGAGCCCGCTGGGCCTGGCCCAGTACGAGCACTGGCCCTACCTCCCCGGCTACCCCGAGCCCCCCGCCCCGGCCTACGAGCCCCCGCAGCGGGCGGCGCGCATCCAGCTGCGGCTGGCGGGGCAGAAGCGCCGGCACAACGAGGGCCGGCTGGAGGTGTTCTACAGCGGGCAGTGGGGCACCGTCTGCGACGACGACTTCTCCATCCACGCTGCGCACGTGGCCTGCCGCGAGCTGGGCTACGTGGAGGCCGTGTCCTGGCTGCCCAGCTCCAAGTACGGCAAGGGAGAAGGTAATTCCAGAGCCCCGATGCTCCCTCCAGCCCCCACCTTGCTCGAGCTGTCAGTCAGATTTAAGTTGTAGTGATGCACCGTGTGCCCAGCATGGTTCCAAGGGGAAAGGAGTGCTTGGAGAAGGTGAATCTTGCAGATGCAGCTGGGTCTCCTGTTTTCAGCTGCTCTTGGGGAAAGAATGACTAGGATTTCACAGGTGACACCAATCTGATTTTTGTCTGTTTATCTTAGAAGTGAGTTCTGAGGGACCTGTTATAAAATATGTGTATATATATGTGCATGTATACGTGTGCACACACTTCTTGCTGGATGGGAAAACAGTAATTACAGGCTGGAAACTGGACCTGGCAATTGTTTTCAAAAAGCACCCAAATAACAGAGGAGGTTTCAATCAATACTGGTTTGATTTTGCAAAAATCTACTCTTTAAATGTCAGGGCATTTAATCAAAACATCCCCTACAAGAGATTTAATGAAGATTTTATAAAGGGGAAATGATGTGAAGAGAAGCCTCAAACACAGAGGGGATGACTTGGTGAGTATGGTTGGAGAGCAGGGCCTAATCAGCTGAATTGAGGGGCTTGGTGATGCCACGTGCTCTGAACTGGCTTTCACCAGAGCAGGTCAGTCATCCCTGCAAGCAGAATTGCTGTGGAGGTCAGGCTGGTGGTATAATAAATACCATGCGGGTGAGGGGAAATCTGTGGGGCAGAGCAGTTTCCAGTTAGTAAGTACTCAGGGGGGACCCTTGATATTCCTCAGGTGTTTTATTCAAACTTATTTTAGCAGTAAACCCTCCCCAGACCTAATAAGAGCACAGCAGCCTCGCTTGCTTTCAGTGCAATCCACAGTTACCCTCTTTGTGAGTCTCAGTTCTATTTTCTTTCCCCTTCAGGGAAAATTTGGTTGGACAATGTCCACTGTAATGGCAAGGAGACCACCCTGGCTGCATGCACCTCAAACGGCTGGGGAGTCACGGACTGCAAACACACTGAGGACGTGGGAGTGGTCTGCAGTGAAAAGAGAATCCCTGGCTTCAAGTTTGACAGCTCATTGCTTAACCAAATAGAGGTAAACACACTTAAACTGGCAAGCTGCTGATGGAGAGCCTTCTGTGCAGAGATACCAGCTGTGACACCTTACAGGTTCTCCTTAAAACCACCCTTAGTAGTGCTCATAGGTGCTGGCTAAAGATACAACCTCCAGATTTCAGTATCAGCTCTTCAGAGCATGATGTTTATAATAAGAATTTGAAAGTGTTTGGGGTTGTTTGTTGTTTCTGGGGACTTTTTTTTTTGCATAAGAATAAGGAGAAAATATGT
Source organism: Corythornis vintsioides (assembly GCA_025447755.1). Classification (NCBI taxonomy): domain Eukaryota; kingdom Metazoa; phylum Chordata; class Aves; order Coraciiformes; family Alcedinidae; genus Corythornis; species Corythornis vintsioides. The sequence continues at coordinate 172,761 of JAOEGS010008883.1, read as the reverse complement.
CCCTCCTGTTCCACAGGCAATTTTCAAAATGAAAATCTGGTTTATTACAGTTCTAGGAATGAATTTAGAGAGATAAGATGTAAGGTCTATGAGTATAACACAAATCTGGGTGACCTTGTTGGTTGTAGTACTGAATTGCTGAGTTTTCCTTTCCCTGAGGCTCTGTTTTGATACTGGGAGCAGTTTGGAGGTCTCTGATGGGGGGCAGCAGGTAGGGTTGGATTTGGAGGTGAATAGGACAACTGTGGCTTGAAATAGGGGGGGATTTATAAGGAAAGAGATGAAGATGTTTTTGCACAGTTGGGCTAAGCAATGATGAAGTGCCAGTGATAACTGCATGGAAATATTTGTAGATTTTGGGGATTAGTACTGGAAGTGCTGAAAGGAATTGGAGATGAAACCCTGGGCTGGTTACTGGGGGAAGGTTCTGGGTTGTGACTGGGTTAGAGTGTTGTGCTGAGGTTGGGGAATAGAAGCAAAATGCTTGAATGATCCTTCAGTGGCTGTGATGGATTTCTGCAAAGAGCTGGGGGAGTTGGGCTGAGCCCTTCAAAGGGGTGAAAAAAAAAAGTTTTCTGGTTTTTTTCCATCAGCTTTTCATGCTGGGAAGCTTTTCTGGTGCAGGAGCCAATATCTCCCTTGTTTTGTGTGCTCTGGTGCCTCAGTACATGAATTCAGTGGTCACAGGAGCTTCTCCAGTACTTGCAATGGGTACCTACCACAGAAGGCTCCCAGGCAAGGGGTAGCTGTAGGATGTGAGAGCTGAAATGCTCTTCCTTGCCTTGATCTTGCTGTGCTGTGTGGGGTAGGAGGAGCTCTGGGGGGCTCCCAGGCTGCCCCCCGAATGGCACTGCTGCTGCTCAGGGGATGGGGCAAGATCATGGAGCACCAGTGATGGCTTTGGCAGCTGCCTGCTCCTCCAGAGCCTCAGAGGAGCCTCACAGCAGAGGCCTGGGAGAAAAGCTGTTTTAGTCTAGACAGAGGTCACTTCACTCTGGGATGCTTCCTATGTTAATCATGAAAGCTTTGGGGGGCTCTGCTTTTCCATTAGCTAAGCTCTGGAGGTTGACTAATGAGTTGAACACATTGTGTAATTGAGGGCTGGCTTGTGCTGTGGGGTGCTTAAGCTTCATGTATGATAACTACAGTGAATCATGAGGCTGAGGTGGTTCATGTGGCAGATGTTTGAGTCACCAAGAGGATCACTCTGGAGAACTCAGTGCAAGTGAAGTTATTCTCCATGCCCTAGCAGCTCTTGAGAGAAGGCATCCACCCACCTGATGAGTAACTGCATTCACAGCACTGCTGAGAGGCTCTGGTGACTAAAGACCCTGAACTGGCTGTGGGGGGAAAAGGTAAAATAGCTTTATATGTAACTGTGCTGAGAGCTGTCAGCCCTGGGACTGGGGGTGGAAAACTGTTCTGGACTGTGGCTGCTGTCACCCCCAGCTCTGTGACCGTGTGTGTGCTTCTCTCCCTCCTGCTGCCTGCATTTTATGAACAACTTAGCCATGTTGCTTCTACTCCCCAAACCAGGTTGATTGTTCTTATATCCCTATAAGATTGCTGGCAGCCCAAGGGCTCTTTTCCTGCTGGCTTCACTGTGGTGGGATTAAGGCTAAAGGTGATATGCTAGACATTTTTAAGATGCCATTGTGCAAGTAGTTTTCAGTCACAGCCAGCTGTCAAATGTTTAAACTCATCCCCCTCCCTCAGCTTTCCTCCTCTTCTTAATCTTTATCTCATTAGCAGCTGGTGTGACATAGTTTGAGGTGAAGGTGATGAGCAGGGTTACTCATAGGGTCATAAACCCCAAAACAGGGAGGTCACAGTGCTGGTGTGAGCAAATAGAAAGGCTTTGGCCTCTCTAACATGCCCAGGAATCCTGCACATCGTGCCTTGCATTCACCAGAGGAAACATCATTGTCTGGAGAGCTGCTGGGTTCTTCAGCCTGGAGCCCACAGCCTGCCCAAGTGAGGTTTTCTCTTTGGAAAGAGATCAGGGCTGATGGGCCTGGAATCTTCTCCTGAGCAGCAATGCTGTGGTCAGGTCTTCCCACCAGTCCCGCTGACTTCAGAGCAAACCCAGTACAAATTTCCCACTGAGATCTCCAGTGGGATATTTCAGTTTGCCCTTAAGCTGCTTTTGAAACCAGGCTTTAACTTCAAATAGGCCTAGTTTAAGATGGCACAGAGCTTGTATTCAACTGCACCTTTCAGTGTTGCTTTCCCACAGTATTTGGTAATGACTGTCATGATTCCCAACTGGATCTGACTGTTGGCAAACTGGTGTTTTTACAGCCAGCAGATTAGGAGCAAGTGCTGACTTTGGTGTCTTATGTGTGCAGCTGGGTTCAACCAGGCACCAAACGTGTGCCATGGCATGTGGGGTTCTCCTGCCTCTAGCAGGGAGCTCTGAGTCTTCCCACTGCCAGGGACAGACAGACCAGCTTAAATTCATCACTTAGAAAGTCTCTTAAGACCCTTTAGTGTTAAGTTCTGAGGCTGCCAAGATTTAACGTGGAAACCAGTAGGTATAAGACAGACATCTGATTTCACTTTGACAGGGCTCCAGCTCAGAGGGGCCATGCAAATTGACATTTGCTCAAGTCTGGCCTTGCTTCTTAAAATCCGACAGGCAGAGCTCAGAGTGTTTTAAAGGCCCTGTGGTAGCCCTTGAGCAGAGTTTATTTTCTTTGGCAGAGGTACGTACTTCCATTTCCCAGTTTGGAAATGCTGCAGATAAGTAGTATAGGATGAAATTTCCACCACCATAAACCACTTGGCTTATATATCTGTGTGCTCAGGCAGTTCTTTTCCCATCACAGCTCATATTTTGAGGGTTACATCATATCTCTTCCTGCCCTGGAGCCTTTCCACTCCCTGCCCTGTTGGGAAGGGGCAGTGCCTGACCCTTGCTCCTGTAAGACAAGCGACCAGTCCCACTCCAGAGTGAAATGCTTCCATCTAGGGTGAGTGATGGAGCATCTGTGATAAGATGGGAGACAGGCAGGAAGAGGTTAACACTCCTAACAGGACAGAGCTTGGGACAGGTCTGAAATCCATCAGGCTGTTGCTAAAGGGTAGAGAAACTCCCATCATTTTTGCTTGTTTGTTTCTGCAGCTGCCTCAGTTCTGGGACTTGTCCAAAGGGTTTTGTCTGGGAGGATGATGACTGTGCCCAGCAGGACACCCCTCCTGGGCTGCTGGCCCCTCAGGATTATCCTGATACCCCTCTGGAGCTTGAAAAGTTCCTCCTAACCCAAGCTGTGCTGTGATATCCTGCTGGTACCACATCTTCTCTCCCTTCCTACAGACCCCAGTTCTGAGTCAGTCACACACCCTGAAAGGGTTTTAAAAAAGCAGTAGCTGTGCTTGGAAGTGCTGCAGGGGTGTGTGTGTGTGTGTGTGTGTGTGTGTGTGTGTGCTCATGGCTTCACCTCTAACTGTGTGAATGTAGCACGTGAGTGCTTGGGATCTCAGAGCTGATGCTGAGCCTGCTTGTTTCAGTCCTTCCTAGAGCACATCTGCACATCCAGCATGATGGGGCCAAAGCTGTTGTGAAAATCCCACTATTTTTCAGCTTGCAGTTTGATTCTGTTTGTACTCCTCTCTTTTTTTTTTTGAGCTGCAGCCTGCAGTAAATGCACCATTTCCCAAACTTATTTCACGTTTGTGGCTTGATGTACAGCTTGTGTCTGACTGGTGGCAGAGCCACCCCCTGTTCACAACTCTTGTAGGCACTGCTGTGTCAGACTGCAGGTGGGGACTGGGAGCTCCCAGAAGAGTTTAACAGCCTTGGTAGCCTGAGGAGGGGGATGAAGAGAAGGTGCAGAGCCACTGCTGGTGCTTCACAAGTGTCTGACAGTCCTGGGTGGGTAGTGCAGACCTACCTGGGGGTTCCTGCAGCCCGTGCCAGAGGCAGCAGTTTAAGTGTGTGCACAGTCTCAGATGTTTTCCCAAGTCTTTGCAGGATGCCAGCAGCTCTGAAATGATTTAATGTGTGTTCACAAGCCCATGAGCTGGGAGTGCCAGCCTGGCTTTCTCAAACAACACGTGTAGCTGTAATGACTGCCCAGCTCTAGCCCACAGTCACTGACTCCTGCCCCAGTGTATTTCTGAAATAAATGCATGATAGATATTTTGTTTTAATCTATCCCCCAAAACATCCTTAACAAAATATTTTCTGTCCAACCTCTGGCTGCAAATAGGACATTCTCTAAATATATCCAATTGCTGCAGCCATTTCAGGGTCACAAATAGCTCTGGTACCTGAGGCTAGAGTGCAGCTTTGGCCAGACGATGGGCAGGCAAGGTCAGGTAGACAGACCAGCCCCTGCTGCTGTTTCTGTCAGTCTTTGTCCTTCTGGGTGTATGCAACATGTAAAAAAACTCTCACTTCAAAGCCCTGTGGCTCCAGGGCTCTGGTTATGCCAGGTTTAAAAGTCGTCTGAGTTTCTTAACCAGTGGGAAAGGGATGCTGCCAAATCCTGCTCCAGAGCTTTTGGGGAGATTGAAATACTCCAGGGCCCTGAGCTGCTTCTGACTGAGGGGTGTGAGGAGGGAGAGGGAATTTTTTTTGTGGCTTGGCACACAGATAAATTATCTTATCTACCTTTTAGCCATACAAAGCAGCAGAGACTCTCTGTACTGTGAGGAGTTGCAGCTGAGGTCACCACCATCTCAAACTTGAGCTCTGTGCTCTCAAGAGTGACAATAACAGGATTATTTCCCTGTTTGTTATGACAACGGTGCTTTAATTTCTTTCGTTTACTTGTCTAAACATAAACCCACAGGGAACGTAAATGCTGATGTTTTGTGTGTCTTGAAGGGGTCTTCAGCATCTCTTCTGGAACTAACTCCAGACCAATGTTAATTAAGCTGCTGTTGGGGTAAGTTGCTGTGTTTCCTTAGTGCTGTAATTTTGAAGTGTGTGACAATTTTTCACTGCTTGCCTCAAAGGTTTCGTTGGGATGGCTTGTGGCATGGCAGGGTGCTGGGTTTGCTGGGCAGAGAGCTAGTCCTCATGGGTGGGCTGGACTCTGGAACTGGTGGGGCTGAGAAAGCACCAAGGCAGGTGTTGGTTTGCTGGAGATCCTCAGGGGACAGTTAACCTGCAGTCTCTTTGCACTGGCAGTACCTGGGACCTGAGCAGCTGACAGTCATCGTGCTGTAGCTCTGGGAAGGAGATGGAGGATGTAAAAGCTTCACTCATTATGAAGCCCTTGTGCACAGAAGAGAGCAGCATTTGGCCCTAAGCTGAGCCTCCCCCCCTTGCCAAAGTGGCTCCAGGGTTCAGTGCTCCTGCCTTCTCTCCTTGCTGCTGTCACCAGCCTTTCTTTCCTCTAGTGCTCTTCACAAGCCTGCTTTGCATTGGCAATCATGAGTCTGCTGCTGAAGCATTTCATGGCTTAGCAAAGGCCTTGGCTTTTGTCACTTCTAATCTGCACTCTATTTGCTCCTGGACACTAATCCTGAGTTGTGCTCTCATCCGCCGCCCATCGCAAACCCAGAACAAAAAGTGCTCACAGTCCAGTGCAGCATCATGCTCCCAGGGGGCTGCTGTCCCCCACAGGCAGCCCCTCTGTCTCCCTCTTCCCCATGTTTATTTAACAGCTGGGACCTTGGTAGTGACTCAGAAGCACAGTTCCAGATGTTTAAATCAAACCAGATTCCACCCATTCCTGTGTGTGTGAGGGGATAGCTTTCTAAAAGTCATCTTCTGGGCCAGGATCTGGGAGGTGAGACTGGTGGAGGTTGGTGAAGGATTTAAATACAGGAGAGAGGATGATGCCTCTGGGATGAACACAGTCTGTGGGAAAGATTCAGTGCTATGTTCTTATGTGGGGGGGAAACAGTTTCTCATCTAAATTTCAGCCTCTGTGTCTGGGGTGCTTAGGAGGCCAAGGAATGGGGTTTCTAGGAACAGGATCTCCCCCTGTACCAATGACCCTGTGTCCTCGGGGCTGCTGTGAGCAGGTGCTGCTGAGCCTGGACAGGGACAGTGCTGTGGTGCCTGGGCACACGAGTTGTACCAACATGTGGAGAAGGTGAAAGGGAAGGGTGCAGAAGTGGTGTGGGTTTTTGCAGTCAGATCAGAGCTGTGGGGAAGGGTTTGGTTCAGAGAGTGGAAACAAAAGCAGCCGAGGCTCTGTGAAAAATTTCCAAGCCACGAATCCTTTTGTGAGAGCTCAAAAACAAACCCCTTTCTCTCTGCTGTCTCCAGGCAGGCCCCAGCTTTCTGAAGCTGAGATTCATTGGTTTCGTAACAGGGAGCAGGCAGTTGGCTGGGGGTGTGAAGAGGAGCAGCAGCACAGGGCCATGGCTCTTGCTGGGGAAGGGACCAGGGCAGAGGCAAACATGGGACAGTCTGGGGTAGCTTGGTCTTTTTAATTAATTCCCCCCCCCCCCCATTTTTATACTGATTTGTTGTAGTGTTGGAAGTCCCACTGAAATAACATCTTGGCTTTGGGCAAGTGCAGATGTGAAGCCTTTGCTGCAGAAGCTTTGTGATCAGCCGTGGGATGGGCTGAGTGTTGCCCACCCTTTTAGAAGAGGTGGGGAAAGGAGTTTGTGTGGCTGAAAGTGAGAAGGATCTCTTCAGCCTCAGACTACAGAGTTATTTTAGCTTCAGTCTGATTTTTAGATCACTATGCACAGTCAGGAGGCTCCAGGGAAAAGCAAGTTGATGGAGAAGGCAGAGCATTGACTCTAGGAACAGGAATCCTACATGTCCTCTCCCTGCCCTCCATACCCAGCTTCCTTCTGCTTTCTCTTCACACCTTTCAAGGCTAGGGAAGCTCAACTCAAGCAGGAGAGGAATGCTTTAGGGTTTCTTATAGCTTGTGTGCACCCTCCCTGGGGTCTGTGCCAGAATGATGTGTTTGGAAGCCAAGCTGCAGGCTGATGAGTGAGGCCAGTGATGGAGCAGACCCACAGACTGCAGGTGCTGGGCAAGATGCTGTCCCAAGAGCCAGCAGGGTCTGGAAAGCAGAGAGCACAGGCAAGAGCTGATTCCACCTTGTGCACAGGGGCATTGTTTCATACAGGAGAGGTTGGAGAGCTGGGTCTGAATTATGCTGGTAGCTGAATTCTAGGACTTGGGGTTTAGGGGGTAAAACAAGGAAAGGAGAAGGGCTGGCACATCCATCTCTAACTGCTGGCTAAATAGCTGGAGATGGTGAAAGGCAAGCTGAGAAGAGGGCTGTTCTGCATGAGCCATGAGAGCCAACACTGTCTGTCTTTGGCCTCTTACTCCAGAAACCCCAGCATTTGCCCCTTGTATCAAGGGAGCTGTGGCTTTGCACATGGTTCTCTCCCTCCTGCCCTCCCTGCTTTGTCTTCCTCACCCTGAGCAAACCACATCCCATTGGCTTTAGGACTTGGGCCTCTAATTCCCTGCCTATAATCTGGGGGGGCAATCAACCCAGTTTCATTTCCTAAAGGTGATGTTGCTCTTTGCTTGGCTGCTGAAATGGTGTTGGGAGCTCTACTTGGTTGATACCTGAGGTGGGGAGCTTGGCAGATGTGCTGGCTGCTTGCAAATACCCTCTTTGTGATCTTCAAGTAAAAAGAATAATTAAAAATAATCCTTCAGAGGATCTACTAGTTTATTTTGTACCTCAGTGTATGGCTATAATGTGAGCATAAATAAAGCTTTCAGGACCAAGGTGTCCTTGTTGATGTGGAGCTTGTTGTAGGTGTTTGTCTCCACGTGTACATCAAGTCTGGAGAGGGTGATTTAAAAGAGTCTGCTCTAGCTATTAAGTATTGTTTGCATCTGAATTTTGTGGCATCTGTTTTCAGCATTAGCCCTGCTGCTCTACACGTTGGTGTTGGAAGGTAAAATGGATCTGCTTGTGTTTGCATTATTAAATACTCCCTGTGTAACAAAATCTCTGCAGTGGAAGGAAACCATTCAAATCTGCAGAGAGTTACTGGGAGAAAGCTCTGAGTGGTCCTTTCTCCTGGAGAAACTTGCATTGTACTTAACCACAGATCTAACCAAAAAGAACTATAATATATGAAGCTGTATCTAAAATATAAAGCTGAGGTCTGCAGCTTGTCATTATTCTCAGATGTTTTGCTGTTCAGACTTAGTGCAAACTCTCCAGTTCTCTGTCAGTAACTCTGCTCTAAACCTTCTTTGGGGAGGGGAAAGGATGTGGATTGGTTTTGCTCTCAGGCAGATCATGAAAGTGTCACTGCTGCTGGTCTGCTACAGCTGTCTGACAAATGAAATGCCCTGGAGGGATGGAATGGTGCCTTATTTCTTGATAGTTTGCTCACTTTTTTTTTTTCTTCCTTTGCAAATACAGGCAAAAAAACCCCAACTATTACAAAAGAGTTGGAGTCACTGAAGAGAGAACCAAGTCAGAGCAGGGTTTGTTTCTGTGCCTGTGTCAGCATCCCTGGGGCAAGAGAGATGTGTAGTGGGGCCTTTGCATGAGAGCCTGCAGTGCAGGGGTATTGTGCTGCCTCTGCTCCCTCGGGTCCAAGAGGAGACATTCAGTTTGCACCTTGTCCCCCTACTCCAAGTGCAAGGACAGTGCACCAGTGGAGAGGATGTGCCCAAATACAGAGCTTGGGAGAAGGAAACTGAGACCTTGGGTCCTAAACCGGGTCAGGGCACCCCAGGATCCTTTACTGGGACTCCAGCCTCACCACTCCTGCAGTGGTCAGAGCTTCTCTGGAAACAGAGCAGCTTGTTTTTGTTTTCTGAGCTGCTGTATTAATTGTAGAAATAACAGTCAAGTCATCTGGTCCCAGGCTTTGCTTTTTTCAGGAGTAGTTTTTATTTGGTTTGGTTTTGGTTTGGGTTTTGTTTTTGTTTTGTTTTGCAACTTTGAGACTTCTCCATCCCCTTCTCTGCCTCAGTGGGGCTGGTTTTGTTCTTTGCCCATTGCTCTGATACCTCAAATCCTGGCAAGGGATTCTCAGATCCATCCAGGGTGGTTTTGAACATTGAAATATACCCTCTGGCTTGAAAAATCTGCTGCTGTCCTCGCAGAACAGGGGCAGGCTGAGCACTGCTCCTGTGTGTTCCATGTGCTCCTGATGGAGGACTGAGGTGGCCTCCAGCATCTGAAGCAGCTGTTGAGTGGAGACCCAGGGGTGGGTTTGAGCACGTTGGTGTCGGGTCTAGTCAGGGAAGATGTTCCCTTTCAGTCACTTGAACACGCAGTGGGGCTGCTGCTGCTGCTGTAATCCTGTGCAGCAGATGTGCTTTGGGCTGTGTATAGGGTGGATATGTCCTGCAGCCACAGATGGAAATCCCTCCAGGGTGTCTCACTGGCTTTCTCAGCTGTCACTGCCAATTTCCTCCCTCTTTGCTATCTTCTCATGTGTTTTTCCAGTCTTAAGCTTTGTCTGTCTGTCCTTCCAGTTAATCCTTTTAATGGGCCTTTCTCAGAGACACTTTAGATCTTCAGCAAAACTGTTTCCAAGTGGACCCAAGGCTGCTTTTTCCTGGTGAGGAAACCAAGGCAGAGTAGAGAGGCCTCCAGGGCACAGGGACTCTGCTGCTTTCCTAAACAGCTATCCAGGGTTTCAAGAATCTGCCAAATTTGGGAGAAACTTTGTATTTCAAATTGACTTCCCAGACTCCCCAGAAGGTGTGTGAGGTGGCTCTTGAATCAGACCCTTTGTCTGAGCACCTTAAAGTGTCTCTGATGTAACTAACTTGGACATCCCTGTAGTTATTTTTTTCTTCTTGGGGGCTACAAGGGCTTTCAAAACCTAGTCCTAGGCTGCCAGCCTGGTATGGGTAGCAATGTCCTGCTGGGTAACTCCCAGGGCCCTGTTGTCCAAGGTCACTGGGGTGTTGTGGGGGTGCTGGAGGACTGCATTTCTGCTGCTGAAGGATGAGTGAGGAACTGGTGTGCTGGTTTGCTGTAAAACTGAGTGGTGAATGTATACAGTACATTTAAAGGAAGGAAAAAAAAGAATAAACTAAGAGAGGGGGGACAAAAAGCCTTGGGTGACTTGCCCAAGGTGGTAGGTGAGGTGAAGATGATGCTCCTTGCCCTGCTGCAGCTGGCCCTCTCCCTGCTGCTGGTTTCCACTTGTCTGGGCTCTGTTGCTGGCATCCATGTGGGTGAAGCATCTGGAGAATGGCAGTGCCACGTGTGCTCTGCAGGACTCTGCATGTCCTGCTGTGATCTCCCTGACCTCAATACCTCTGTGCTGCTGGTTGGTAACCAGAGGCCCATGTCCCTTTAAATCTCTGGGCAATTTTCTTTTCCAAATGATTGAATTGAGTGTGGGGAGGGGAGGATTCCTCCCTTCTGATGTAACTCTTAGCAAACCACGTGGTTTCATACATTTTTGACATGAAAAGGTCTCCTGGAAGCAAGTTGTAAAATTTTCAGTAGCTCTTTTGTAATTGCTTGCCACAGCAGATATTTTCCAGTCAGCCCTTGCTTTTGGGTCCCTGCAAGGCTGGTTTGTGCAGTGTCCTCACGTAGGCTCCAAATGTGAAATCCATTCAACCTTCATGACTCATTTGCTGTCCCAAGGAACTGCTTCATCTGGAGGGGGAGGCAGCCAAACACTGGTATCAGCACATTGGATCCCAGCTTTCCCAGAGCCTGCCAGGGGCTGGGGAAGGGATGCCCAATGGCTTCATGAGAGCCCCAGAGTCCCTCCCTGCCAGGGCTCCCGCTGCCCTGCACCCTGCTGGGGTTAAGGTGGCCCTGGCAAAGCTGGGCTTTGTTCACTTCCACAGTAGCTGAGGGTAAACTAAGGTCCCCATGCTTCTGAAATGAGCACTCCAATGAATTTAAGGAACAAAGGAGATTTGCTATGTAGCCACTTGTAAAATCATGCTTTTTAGTAACTCTGTTTTTAATTAGGATGGATCTGCACGAAGTGGAAAGGGTCACTCGCTCCCCTGGTCTTCCTAACCAGCCCTTTCTCTGCTCAGCCCTAACCCCAAACTGGGGTGTGTTCCCCCCCAGAGCTCCCAGCCAGTTTCCCGGAGCCAGTGTCCCTGCTCTCTCTGCAGAACATGAACATCCAGGTGGAGGACGTCCGTGTCCGCGCCATCCTCGCCACCTACCGCAAGCGGGTGCCCGTCACCGAGGGCTACGTGGAGGTGAAGGACGGGGGCACCTGGAAGCAGATCTGTGACAAACACTGGACCATGAAGAACTCCCGGGTTGTCTGTGGCATGTTTGGATTTCCAGGCGAGAGGAAATACAACACCAATGTCTACAAGTAAGAGCAGGGCTGGGTGAGAGACACGTCTCCTTCAACACTCGGGGCCTTGTTCAAAAATGCAAATTGTCACATGGCACTGGAGACCTGGAGGTAGAAAAAAATCCTTCAAAAGCTTCATTCCTTCAGATCAGATTTTCCTTCTGTGTAAATATTTGACATGTCAAGCATTTCCTTGGGTGGGCAGGACCGTCGTTTGATCCTCCCTGTTCTGGGTGAAGACCTTGTTGCAGTATCAGCTGGAGAATTGGGTAGGTCCTATAATAAGAGTTGCGGACAGGAGGCCCTAGAAATCTTTTTGGTTTGTGGTGTTTTTTTCCTGGTATAGGATAGTGTTTTTCTCTACCAGCAATAGTTTCTGTGTTGTGTGCAGGGAATGGATAGATGTGAACAACATTCCCAGTATAAATCCATCAGCTGCAAGAAAATCTAACTGCTTAGCCCCACCTCTCTCCAGCTGTAGGATTAGATTTGTGTCTGCTGAAAGCTCCAATCCAGTAATCCTGGAATAGAATCATAGAATGCTTTTGATTAGAAAAGATCTTCAAGATCATGGAGTCCAACCATCCCCCAGCACTGCCAGGGCACCACTGTCCCATGTCCCTCAGCACCACAGCTCCACAGGGGGCTTGGAAACCCCTCCAGGGATCATGGAGACTCCAGCCCTGCCCTGGGCAGCCTGGCACAGCCCTGGAGGTGAAGAAATTGTTTCCTGGAAGAGAACTTGAGGCTGGTTCCTCTTGTCCTGTCCCTTGTTCCTTGGGGCAGAGCCTGACTCCCCCTGGCTCCACCCTCCTGCCAGGAGCTTTCAGAGCCAGAAGGTCTCCCCTGAGCCTCCTTTGCTCCAGACTCAAGGTCCAGTTCCCTCAGCTGCTCCAGCACAGACCTTTGTTATGCTTTGTTGCCCAGGTTCCTTCTTCCCTCTACTGCACTCAATTCCTGTTCTCACACCTCATGACATGTTTATCCATGTCCAGCCACCTCCAGCTGTATGACTTGATGGGTCCAGGCTGTGTTTCCTATTCTTAGAAGCCAGGAGCTCTAGTCTTTTTTGTTGTCGTTGCTTCAGCTTGCATTTTGTCACCAGCCTTCATCACAGATGTGCTTCTTCCTACACTCATCCCTAAAAATAATACCCTAAAGCAGATGCAAAATAGTTTAAGTGAAATTCTGTCTCACTTCTTTCCTACAGTCTGACCCTATGGAGTGGGAAACTATCAACTGGTCAGGGGGGAGCTGAATTTCCCAGGCAGGAGTTGTAGTTTTCCTGCCTGCTCCTTCTGGCTTGTGCAGTTGCTATTTCTGAGCTCCCTCCAGCACTGGCTGGCCACGTTTCACTTGCTTCATTAGTGAGATAGTGATCAATTGAAGAGGTCCTTGGGTTGGAATAGTGTAAAGCCACATAGCAGCACAAATAATTAAAAATAAGTGGAATTTTCTTGTCAAGCTTCCTAGGGAGATGTGCAGAGCTGATAATTGCTACCAGGTGGGCTCATGTAGTGCCCTGGACACCAGTAAGAGGAGCATTTGCTCCCATCAGTGCAGTATTTTGTCCTTAAAACTCAGCTCTGAGATTCCCATCTCCTGCATCAGAGCAGGAGGGCAGAATAAATTGCCTCTAGGCAGACAAAGTAGATTTTTCCTGCTTCTCTGTTGTGGTGTTTCCAAGAAAAGCTTTAACTCGAGCAGCTGGAGCCATCTGCCTTAAATAAAAGGCTGCTTGGTAGTTGCTCTTGTCTGTTGCAATAGTGCACGTAGAGGTGGAAAAACTGAGGCACAGTCACTTGGCATCAGGTTCAGTGATGCAGAGAATGCCATTGCCCAGAGCTGCAGCTGTGGGTGTGCAGTGCTCACAGGACTAAAGCAGTCCTGATGCTTTACACCTTCCCCAGCTCTGCTGGGTTCCTGCAGCCCCAGAGGACATCCTGAACAAGATGCTGACTCTTGTTTCCCTAGGTTGGAAGAAGATAGTATGGCATTCTATGGGAGGGAAGAGGCTTGCAAAGCTTTGTTAGCCAGACAGCTTTGTTGGGTTAGTGTAGTTTTAAGAAGCTGTGTTTTCTCCTGGGGCCTTTCTGCCAGCAATAAAAAGCACAGCAGATGAGCTGTGTACAAGCAGTGTTGTTGGTGAGGGAAACCTCCCAGATCAGGGCTGGGAACTTCACAATTGGTCTTTGCTTCATGACAGAGGTACTGGAATAGTGACCACTGCCAGCTGGCTGCCTGGGCACTGCTCTCCACTGTGTCCCACCTGCCCTCTGGTCAGAGCCTCCCTCACAGAGGGAAGGATCCATCTCTGGATGGTCACTGGAGCTAAACTCTCTCCACACAGAGCCTTGGGAACGTTGCTCTCTTTTTCTCAGGCTGTGCTCTCCCCAGTATGTAGATTCTACTCTGCCAGGAGCAGATCCCCCTGGATCCATCAGCACATCCCCCTGCAGAGGGGCTGCAGTTGGGTTCTGCTGGCAGGGGCTGCCAGTGCCCCCTCCCCACAGCTCAGCTCTGCTCAGCTGCTGCAGGGTGCTGGGAGGCAAATGACTTGCAGATGGGTCCTGCTTGAAAGAAAACAACTTAGTTCATTGTTGTCCTGGTGCCAGGGTTTTAGTCCTGAGTGTAGCTTAGGCTCTGTGCTTGACAGCAGGATTTATGTTCGGAAACGAAACAAATCTGTGTTGTTTCCATGTTCTTGGTCATTCCTCAAAGAGATTTTATATAGGCACCACTGGTAGCTCCTCCTCCCAGCTGCTGCTCTGGCAGAGGACACAGAGTAGCTCTAAAGCCTCTGCTGATGGGGAGAGAAGTAGTTTGTGACCATAGGTGCCTGAGGCAGAGCCATGGACCTGATGCCTTCTCGAGGCCGTACAGCTCTGGGCTTTGTCAAGGAAGCAATGGAGGAGTGGAGCAGATCCAAGAGAATTATTTCACTGTCAGTCCAAACAACATTATCCAGTTCAACCAGTCTGCTCCTAGCAGCACAAACCTGCTCAGAGGTGAATGGCAGTTCATCACCTCTCTGTTTGTAGCAGAAACCCTCAGGGCCCAGGCTCTAGCAGAGCTATGTTCTTAAGGACTTCAGCAGAAGGTGGCAGCTCTGGATCTTCTGCTGCCCTGAGGCTGAAGACAGCAAATTTATTAACTTCAGTAAATGCTTTTCTCAAGTGTAGAAACTTTGTGCTCACACCCCTGAAGAGGAGTTCACGAGCTTCTGTCCAGTGTGTTTTGGGTGAATTTTCCTGGCATGGATGTGTGTAGAGATCTGTTTTCTGCTCCCACGTCCTCTCAGATGCATTCTGCAAGGTTCCTTTAGCTAAACTTCCCACAACCCTTGGGTTTAACCCATGTCTTTGTTTAAAGCTTGTATGATGAAGGTCCACTCCTTCTCACCAGTAGAAATGGTTTGGACTTCAACTTCATCTAGAATCAGCTCAACTCTTCCCTCATGACTGTTCACTCCCACCCCTCATCTGAGCAGCATTGTCTTGGCTTGTTAGCAAGGCTGGGGAGAGGTGAGTTTCCCCTTTTCTGTGTCAAAAAGTAACAGAAATGCTCTGAGTTTCTATCTGTAAAGATCATCAGTAGCCTTCTTTGTAATATATTCTGGGGAAATGAGGTGGGGCTTTCTCTGGCTATTTCTCCCCAGCCTACCAAGGGCTGTTAATACCAACCAGATGTTAATGCCTCATGAAATTTCCAGGCTGAGGTCATTGTTTGCTATTATAAGGCATCCCCATAATTACCTCTCTAAGGCAGGCTGTGTTTCTTGTCTGCTTTGGAGTTCATGGCAGTTCTGCACATGTCTGCAGATTGCTCTCTGAAAACACTTCTTCAGGGTCTCCCTTCCATACTTCCAAATTTTTCTGTTGATTCAGGGCCCCTGGCAGCTCTGTTTTTCACAGATTTGCAGTTTGACAGCCAGTTTCCCCCACAGGACAGGCAGGCTGGTTGTCCCCACTGCACGGGATGGATCTCAGCCCTGCCCTCCATCCTTTCTGTTTGTTCCTCATCATGTGAAGCAATCTCAACTCTAGCTTCAGCCTGGCTGTATTTGGCCCAACCTTAACCCAGAGAAACTTAGTTCCAGAAGAGATTAGTCAGTGGCTGTCAGCCATAGGAGCTGAGAACTGCTGAGCTTGTCAGCAAAACCCAGCAAGTAGAAGAAGGGAAGATAGTTCTCTCAATCATGTGAAATAGTGTAAATTAATCCACAGCAGGACCACCAAAGGGCATTAGTTGGGAAAACTTTGACATGACTGGGTTAATTTCAAACCAACAACCTATGAAGGGTTCTCTCCCTTTACCAGATTGTGTTCAGGCTCCCTGTCCTGCAGGGATGTGCTGTGTTCATCAGAACTGATGCCTGTTGCCCCCACCTTGCCGTGCTGTTTGTCACAGCTGCTCCTGGGATGGCCAGGGCTGGGAGGCAGCTAGTCCTGGAATAAAGAGCAGCTTGGGGATCTCTCAAAGCCACATCAAGAGCTCAGCAGGGTGTTGGCTTCTCTGTGCCTTGACCTTTTTTTAAGTTGAACTTCTAACATCTCCCTTTTGATAATGGTCTGATCTATATTTTAGCATTATTGACTACTTTAGCTCCAATACAGTCATCTGATGGACTTGCAGTCCAAGAAGAGATGCAGTGAAGCTGGGTTACTTTCTTTCTTGCTTATCACACTTGCCCCTTTTCCCTTAGGAGTCCCTGGAACACTTCCAAGCAAGTGCTACAGTTTGGGAGCAAGAAGCAGAAACTGCTGCCAATTTCCAATGGTTCTGAATGTGTCATCAAGGGAATTGCTCTGGGAATTTGCTTTCAGGCTCATAGTTGTTAAGGCTGCAGCTTGGAGACAAGCTGGAGAGCTGTGTCTTTTCCCCAGCCTGCCATCTTCTCACAGCTGGTGGCCAGCAAGGAGAGCAGCTCACTCACAGGAGAGGTCTCTCTGGCCCAGCCTCTGCAGTGTTGTTTGAGCAGTTTGTACACACACTGTTGAATTAGCTGATCTCTGCCCCCTGCATCATGCAGGGATCTCGACTGTGTTTCTCCCTCGGGTGCATAATTGCTGCTCTGGCTGCACTCTTGATTCCTGCTCTGATCCTTGGCTTGAGGAGATGACCTATTTACTCCCAAATGACACCTTCAACAGAGAGCCATTGTGTGAATGAAGGATCAGCCTTCAAACAACACTCCTCAATCCTCATTTTATTTCAAAGCCTTTTTTATTCTCCCAATCAGTGTGGTTTTTGTTTTTCTAACTTGTGCTTTCTCCCTTTCTCCCATAAGGATGTTTGCCAGCAGAAGGAAGCAGCATTACTGGGCTTACTCAATGGACTGCAGTGGGAATGAGGCTCATATCTCCAGCTGCAAACTGGGCAATCACCTCAACGTGGATACAGAGAAGAATGTGACGTGTGAGAATGGGATGCCTGCAGTAGTCAGCTGTGTCCCTGGACGTGCCTTTGCTCCCAGCAGCCACAGTGGCTTCAGAAAGGCCTTCAGGCAGGAGGTGAGCAGGGAGCAAACCCACCCTGTCCAGTAGAAAAACCCTGAGGGTGAAACTCCACCAATAGCTATAGGAACAGAAAGTGTATGGCCACAGTGACAAACCAGCCTGGTGTGCAGTTGTCACCAAATTCCAGCATGGTGGGGGTGGGAAGGGACCTCTGGAGATCATCTGGTGCTAACCTCCTGGGTTCTAGTTGGTACCCAGTGCTCCTTGTCCTGTCCCTGGCACCACTGAGGAGAGTCTGGCCCCATCCTCTTGCCCCCCACTGGGGGTCCTTTAGCTCTTGATCAGCATTTCTCAGCTCCCCTCTCAGGCTGCTCTGCTCCAGCTGAACAGCCCCAGAGCTCTCAGCCTGGCCTGGCACAGAGATGCTCCAGCCCCTCAGCATCTTCCCAGCCTCTGGTGGACTCTGTCCAGTAGCATCTTGTATCTCTGGAACTGGGGGATCTGGACCCAGTACTTCTGAGGTGGCCTCACTAGAGTAGAGGGAGAGGAGAAGCCCCAAATCCATGCTCTGGAGGGTGGGAGGCTGGCTTGCTGCTGCAGCTGGCAGGGCTGAGAGTGAGTAGTGAGAAAACACATTTGTCACATTTCTGTTTGAACTGTTCAGGCCAATTGAATTTGTGCCCAGTGGCTGCTGAGCTTTGCTGTTTCACAGTCACTTAAATATTGATGGCTTGTCTGTCCTGTAGAGGCCCAAGGAGAGGAAGCTGGTGCTTCCTCTATCCCTGTGTCTTCCATAAAGAAACACCCCAAGGGACTGGGAAAGCAGCCTAAGGAGAGGCTGGGAAAGCTGCATATGTTTAGGCAAGGAGAGGGCTGAGAGTAGCATAAAAGTTCTAAGATATGCAGAAAGTTGTTCTAAAATGACCCTGAGGTCAGTTGTTCCCTGGGTCAGTGGGTGACTGTGGAAGGGCAGTTTTACTGTGGAAAAGGTGATTTGGGTCAATGCTGTGGGAAGTTCTAAGGTACGTGAAGCCTTAGGAATGGGGTGATCTCAGGGCCTGGAGTCCTAAATGCTGGGTGAGAGGGTCCTTTGTGCTGTGCATCTTGTCTGTAGCTCTTGGCCGTTGCCTGCGTTGCCCAGCCCTCCATCTCTGGGGCTGTAGGCATGGGCTGTCCTGTGACAGGACCTCCAGATGCTGCTGTAGTGGGGATAGTGCTGTTCTGCCTGTGGTTTGCTCACCTGGACACCTCCCTGTTTGAGAGCTTGCAGGATCTAGGCCTCAAAGGTGAAAGGTCTCTTGAATCATCACTGTTCCTCGGAGCCCTGTGTGCTGCCAAGTCGTTCTGTAAGCCTCTGTGTAGGCTTTGCTGTCCTTCCTGTGACCTCAGCCTGGAGATGCTGCTAGTTTTTAAAGTTAAGGGCTTTTATTTCAGTCTCAGACTGCACGTATCACACGGTGTTCCCATAGCTAAGACTCTGCTCCCCCCACAGCACTGCATCTCTGGGGTGCAGCAGCAGCTGGCAGGTCTGTGGCACTGCGGGAAGCTGCCGGTGCCAGTCGCTGCTTACCCGCAGCCACGGGCAGTGGTAACGCCACCTCCGTGTCTTGCAGCAACCCCTGGTGAGGCTGAAAGGAGGAGCCAACACTGGCGAGGGGCGTGTGGAGGTGCTGAAGAACGGGGAGTGGGGCACAGTTTGTGATGACAACTGGAACCTGGTGTCGGCCAGCGTGGTGTGCCGGGAGCTGGGCTTCGGCAGCGCCAAGGAGGCAGTGACGGGCGCCAGGCTGGGGCAAGGTAAGACAGCAAGGGTCCTTGGACACTCTGTGCTCCTCCCAGAGCCCTCCTACAGCTCAGGGCACTCTCTATTTTTACTGGGATGTTGGTCTGGGGGACTGGGAGTTTCTCTCTACCCTTAAGAAGTCTCTAGAGTCCAGGAGCTTGAGGCTGAGCTGGAATATGTGACTTAGAAACTAAGGATTCCTTGAAAGAAGTCTGGTGGTGATGAGTTTGACCTTTCCCTCAGACAGCTGCTCCAGTAATTACAGCTTCGTTATCACATCCCTTGCTCTCAGATTCTCTCTACAAGTTCTCTAGATCCACATCACATTGTTATTCACTACTAGAAGGTTCCTGGCAAAACCAGGTCACAAATGTAGACTTCAAACACTCTGATTTAAGCCCAGAGCCCTAATTTAGCCCATTATAAATAGAAGGGCATTTGAGCCATTCGGAGACAGGTTTGGGTTTGGATTTCCTGTATTTGGAAGCTGGTTTAAATCCCAAAGTGTGTGGATGGTAACTCAAGGCTTAATGTACACCCTTGCCAACCACCTTCTGATTCACATGCCTTGCTCCACAGCACAAACCCTCATGGAAAACGCCAGACCAAACCCTTTATTGTGACACTAAATGAGTGGGTGGAATTTCTTCAGCCCAGTAGGGCTCGAAGAAGACAGGGAGGGGAAAATAACATGTGTAAAGCACAGTGGTGGTGTCCAGAATCTGGAAAGCTTTAAAATGTGCCTGCCCATTAGACTGTCCAAAACCACTCTTGTGGTGGGGTGCAGGGAGCTGCTGATGTTTGGCTGCCTCTAGGAAACAGCAGGATCATCTTAGGGGGGAAGCAGCTGCCATGTGACGGAGGAGAACGTGCCCTTCTCTGCCGCCCCCTGCAGCCACCGGCTGGAAACTCTGAGCAGCGGCTGCTGACTCCCCCAGCTTTCCCTTTCTGTTAGTGTTAAATGCTGGCAATCCATCAGCACAGCCCATCCCTGGGGATGGCAAGTGCTCCAGACCTCCCTTTAGCAGCAGGACTGCTGCACTGTGGTAGAAAAAGGAGCTCTCTTGGCCAAAACTCACCTCCCTGTGCCACAGTTCAACTGGTAAACCCTGTGTCCACGTGAGTGTTTGTTCCTTGCTTTGCCACACCTGCCCTTTGGTGAACCTGAGTGTTCCAAGGATAACGTGGAGGACATCCCATGGTTGCTGTGTTGTAAGTTTTATTTCACAGGTTAACACATGCAAAGATGGGCTTAGTGTCAAATCAGCATATGGTGTCAGGAGGGCCCAGTTAAAACAACATGACCAGTGGGAGACAAGTGCTGACCACAGAGTTCAGGGTATGGAGAGGGTGATTTATTCCTTGTTTTATAAATTGGCAGCTGAGACCCAGGTTCAGTGATTTACCCTTATTGACACAAGAGTCTGTTGAAAGGAAGATGCTGAGCCCAGATCTCCTGAATGTATTGCCCACAGTAATATCCTGGGAGGGAGAATGTATTAAAAACCCTCCAGCAGTAGGTGAACAATGGTCCTACCCCTGCTCTCATGCTAAAGGCATGGGAGGAAATGTAACTTTTATTGTTGTATTTCAACATGCACAGCAGTCCAGTTTGGCTGTGTATCTGTGCCTGGGACAGCAGTGCTCACTGCCTCCTTGTGCCATGAAAGAATTTCCCTGGGGAGAGGTGCCAGGGTTACGTGGCTCAGCACTGTGGCCCTGCCCTCATGCTTTGTCGTTTTCTTGGTATGACTGTCAGGATATTTCAGCAGAGAATGTGGGACTGGATCCATCCTGCATTCGTGGTGTCCTGGTCAGCACCAAGGCATTCCTCCTACTCTGTTCAGTGGCTTGCAAAACGACTGGGTCAGTGTCACCATTTCCAGAGGTATACCACAACCAGGGTTTTAATAAGAGAGAAGCAAAAAGAAAGGCCAGATACAAATTCCCCAGCACCACAGCCCTGGGAGTCTGTCCCCACATTGTACAGATCCCATTGGTATGGGGCTGGACCAAATGCTAATGTGCAAGAGGTAGCCAGAGCCCAGTTAATCCTGTAGATGAGCTTGAATGCAATATATTTACACCTCTGCCTGTGTTGTTCTTGCTGCTGTCGTCAGCTGAAAGCTCCAGGATACACCCTGACTCATTCCACTACACATTGTGGAAATATGCTATAGAATAGTTTTGGTTTCCATTTTTTTCCCTGTTTTCCCTGTGCCTCAGCAGAAGTCTGAGGAGGTGGGAGGCTCACCAGACAGATATTGAACTGTCACCCCCTGTTCAGTCTGAGTCACAGGTGTGCTGCCTGTCACAGACCATTAAAGGGCTCCAGACAGCAGCAGAAGGATCCTACTTACTGTGAACAATCTGCTGATTAGAATGTGAGGCAAGCACAGCCCTGGCTCTGAGGAGCTCCCACTGCTTGTGCTGTGAGAAGTGTTGTGGCAGTGAAGAGCCAACGGGTGCATCAGAAATGGTAGTGAAGGACCAGCAGGTCAGAGCACAGCACCTGCCACTGTTCTGATTGTGCCAAGGCCAGAGAGCATGTTGACAGCAACAGTCAGAAGTGTTTTTATTCTCAGCCTCCCAGCTCTGAAAGCTTCCTAGAAACTGCTGGAGGGCAGAGGTTCTACATCTACTACCCACAAGGGTCTCCTGTCAAAACTACCCGCTGTGTTTCCACCAGCAATTACTCAGGGGTTACACGGTCTCCAGGAAAGACTCTGGTGATTTTTCTGTGATGAAGATCATCTGCTAGAGCCTCTCATCCTCCCTCAATTTCTTTCTTAGCAGCTTTGGACTCGGTTCAGAAACGGGAGCTGAGTGCTTTGCAGGCAGGATTGTCTTCTCAGATGTGTCTCTCCCTTTGCTCTGTCTCCTTGGTGCAAGTGACAGTTGTCTGCTGCCACTTGTCTGGGGAGAAACCAAATTATTCTGTTTGGCTCCTGACACCTCGAGACCACATTCTGCAGTTTGCAGTGACATAGCTCTTAACTGGCACATTCCTGCAGCTGAAGTTTGCCAGTTATGTAACAACGGAAACTTGGCTTTTTCTGAGTTTCTAGCATGTTTGAGTCCCAGCAACTACTGGAAAGAATGTGAGGGTAACATTATTCATAATAATCTTGCAGCTTTTTGTTTTATTTTTACAAAAAATGGCTGAAATTCTTTTAGGATTACTAAATTACTGAGAACGTTAGAGGCTCAAGGGATGCCTGCAAGGTGCTAAACTCTTCTTGGCGACCCCCTCGCCGCACAGCAGTGCGGACAGAAGGAAGGACACTCTGCCTCTGTTCTTCCCCAAGGCATGGGTCCCATCCACCTGAACGAAATCGACTGCACAGGCTTTGAGAAGTCAGTCACTGACTGCAAGTTCAACATGGAGTCACAGGGCTGTAACCACGAAGAGGATGCTGCTGTAAGATGCAACGTTCCCGCGATGGGCTTCCAGAACCAGGTGAGACACCAGGTGTGTTCACCCCTGTCTGCCCTCCCGTGCAGGGTGTGGGTGGAAGACTCATCTCCCCTAAGCAGTGTCTATTCAATTTAGATTGTAATGTCTGCTTGGAACTAGACTGGAGGACAAATAAGGATGATGCTCTGTTTTGTACTGAGCTTTGAGCTCTTCCAACAGTTCATAAGCCTCTGTCATGCTTGAAGTGCCACTTTGGCAGTTGAAACCTGCCTAGTCCAGTGGCCCTATAGAGCCTGGTGGATATGACAGGGTTGTGGTTGGGTCTCATGACAGAGGTACCTGGCTGGCTGCTGCCACAGGTGCTGCTGGCATCTGAGCCAAGAGAAGCTTCATAACTTTAACTGCACGAACCAGATGCAGGTTCCTCCTAGTAAATGCTCCTGCCAAAGGGTGCAGAAGGGGGAAGCTTTTGTGGGGAGTGTTCCTCTCTTTCAGCTGGTACAGGCCACTTCCAGATGCTGGCCTTGGCTGTGCTGCTTCCTGGCCATGGTGGGAGATAAAGAATCAAACTGCATCGGCTGCTCTGCCAGCAGCTGAACTGAACGTTCTCGCTCCATGGCTTTAACCACAAGCCTTAGCAGACCCTGAGCTCGCCCAGCTTTGCATCCTCCCTGCGAGGCGTGCTGGGATGTCTGCTGATGCAGTTGTTGTTCTGCCCCACAGCTGCGTCTGAGCGGCGGCCGCAGCCCCTACGAGGGCCGCGTGGAGGTTCTGTCCGAGCGCAACGGCACGCTGCGCTGGGGCACGGTCTGCAGCGAGGGCTGGGGCACCGTGGAGGCCATGGTGGTGTGTCGGCAGCTGGGCCTGGGCTTCGCCAGCCACGCCTTCCAGGTGAGTCCCCACGCCTCTGTTTCAGATCCCATCAAAACAGTTCTATGATTCCATGAGCCCTTTGGCCCGTGGAGTCTGCCAGTCTGTAAGCATGACAAGGTCCCCAAGCCTTTCCTGCTTGCATGTGAAATATAGAACCTCTGGGCCTTTGCAATTCCCAGACACTGGGAAAAATGGGGATTTGGGCTCCTAAAACAAACTGGTTTCTCCCTAGGACAAAGTGATCCCATGTTAGAGTTAAAGCTGCCTGGAGAGTGCAGCTCTGCAATGCGTTTTTCTTTGAGTGTCCAAGGAGGATCAGTAGGACACCCTGAGCTTGTGGGCAGGCAGATTCCAACCAATGTAACATCCCTGGGTAGAGAAGGGATCTGCAGATCCCTGCTGGCCATAGTGGGGTCAGATACCTGGGCAGTAAAGGCTGGAGCTGCCCTTGATGCCATCTTGGCCATCCCCCCATGCAGGTTGGTTCCTCCAGCTGACTGCCCCTGCATAGCTGCCAAGCAGAGCCCAGGAGCAGCCATGTCCCTCGGACACTGGCCCTTCCAGCTGCCCAGCTCTGTTGACATAGTCCTGAGAGGCCAGTGAGAAACAAGACATTTTTTCCTTGAGCTGAGACTGCTGGTATTTAGAACAGAAACGGCCCTTATGCATGTCCCGGCTGCACCAGCTACGTGAGCATAAAGCTACACTGTGTAGAACAGGCAGCCCTGTGTGTGGGTGTGCAGAGGGTGTTGCTCACAGTGTTAACAAACAGCCTGTTGCAATGGAAGCAATGCTGCAGATGGGGTTTCTTTTCCTGGAAACATGCTCCTGGTTTTGACACCAACAGATCTAATTTTGTAATTTTAAGTTGTTTTGGTTTTGTTTTTTTTTTTTCTTCCCTTCCCTTCTCCCCAGCTCTGCAGTTGCAGCTTTGTCAGGGTTTACTTTTGTGAGGGGTGTTACACCATGAGCCAATTGGCTGTTGTTCCCATGAGCTTTGTAAACCTGAGTGTTGAAGGTGAGTAGGGAACGGGCTCCAAAAGTCTGTGAATCCCTCCTCAGAACCAACCAAGAGATGCAGCTCCCATGGTTGGCAGCCCCCGTTAATGCCAGTGCTCCTCAAATGCTTTGTTTCCACTGGAATTTCCAGTTTGGCTGTTAGTTCTGCCTCCCCTCCTTGTGCCAGCAGCCACTCTGGCCCTCCTCAGTGTACAGATGTCACAAGACAAATGTGTTTCAATTTCTGGGCATCTCTCCCAAAAGCACAGCCTAGATGACTTCAGCTCAAGGATGGATTCTTCAGCTGGATGGGCAGAGCAGGGTGGAAAAGTGAGTTTACAGCTGGATTAAAAGCAAGCAGAGATTTAGACCAGCTAAGAAACAAGGAGAGAGATTTGATTAACACTGGTCTGATGTTCAGGGCAGGGAACCTGGGACTGGGATTAAACCCCAGGTTGAGAAGTCTTCTGCTTGGGCTCAATCCTGAGTTACTCTGCTAACCTTTGGCAAGATCTATCTCATTGACTGCTCTGCCTCTCATGTTGATCTTCGCTGTAGGGGTTACAGGGGGATGAATATTCCCCTGCAGTCCACTAAACACTGGAGAGTGTGTGAAATGCCTTTTTCTGCCCAGGAAACTTGGTATTGGCACGGGGACGTCAGTGCTGACAACGTGGTCATGAGTGGTGTCAAGTGTTCAGGAACAGAGATGTCCCTGGCCCACTGTCGTCACGATGGAGCTGATGTCTCCTGTCCCAGGGGAGGTGGTCGTTTTGGTGCTGGTGTGTCCTGCTCAGAGAGTGAGTAACTCGGGTTTTCTTTCCTTTTGGCCATAAGTGTTCTCTCTGAGCTATGGGGTGGCTCAGGACATGCCTTGGGCTTGTCACAACAGTGGCAAATTGCTGCTGACGGGGCTGAGGAACAGTGCAAGGAATGGGGTGGCCTCTGTCAGACACTGGTGGGGGTGTTTTTAGTGACCTATAAACTCTTCCTGCCTCCTGCCAGCTGCCCCTGACCTGGTGCTGAACGCCGAGCTGGTGGAGCAGACAGCCTACCTGGAGGACCGCCCGATGTTCATGCTGCAGTGTGCTCTGGAGGAGAACTGCTTGGCCAGCTCAGCTGCCAACACCTCCCTCAGCTCCGGGTACCGGCGCCTGCTGCGCTTCTCCTCCCAGATCCACAACAACGGCCAGTCCGACTTCCGGCCCAAGAGCGGCCGCCACGCCTGGGTCTGGCACGACTGCCACCGGTGAGCGGGCTGGCCACGGGGAGGGGACGGCCGTGGGGGGCTGGCCACAGGGGGGATGGCCTCTTGCATTGAGCAGGGACATCTGCAGCTAGAGCAGGTTGCTCAGAGCTCCAGCCAACCTCCCCTGGGATGGTTCCAGGGATGCTAAAACCTCAGCATCCCAGAACCAAAGGCAAATAGGAGCAGCACAGGGTGGGTGCCTGCATCCTGGCCCTGCTGGGAAGGGGCTAGGGGTAGGTGGGTACCACAGGGCTTTGAGCATATCACAGGCAGGTTAAAAAGGAGGGCACTTAGAGCTCTTTGGGAGATTCTGTGTGAGGTGAGGCTGGAAAAGGATCAGGAAGAGGCTGAGAGCCATCTGTGTGCTTTAAACTGCCTTCTGTTTGTACGGAGGAGGGTGAACTCAGTTCCTCTTCAATCTTTCCAGCCTGTAAACACCAGAATGTAAACACCTCTCTGAATGATTCAGACATATTTTAGAAACTGAGTCAGACTTGAGAACCTCAGACCTTTATCAGAGGCAGCCAAATCAGACCAGCCTCAAAGTCAACAGCTCGGCCACTGCAGAAAGCCTCTGCTTCCCCAGCACCCCGCTCCATCACTGGGAGCTGCTGTTTGCTTGGCTTTTGATGTGGAAACACAACAAAAATGGGAAAGACCTGTAGCAGAGAGTGAGAAGTGATTCACTTCTGGCAGGTGGCAATTTTATTTATTTATTTTGGTTAGGGGAAAGGCAGGAGGAGGTAAAAAGAAACCAGCTCCAGAGGAAAAATTTCCTCCCCTTCGCTCCTTGCTGCTCCTTCATCTGTAAATATCGGTGCAGTGATGCTGCAAAAATGGTGGTTGGAAGGCTTTAAGCCATGATTATTTTTGCAGCTGGAAAGGAGAGGATTTCTGTACTCTTTTTTTTTTTTTTTTTTTTTTTTTTTCTTAACTCCTAAGCAATGGCTTTTGAACTGGGGCCTGTCTGTGCAGTTGCTGTTTCACCCCTTGGAGCTGATCGAGGCAGAGGGCTCTGGTGTGTCCCAGTGCAGTGTTCCTGGAGCTGGGGCAGATGTAGTGATGTGGGGACCCCTCGCAGTTCTTCTGTAGGTTTGCTCCTGATTCCAAGACTGGGATCAAATTCAGTGTATCAGCACAACCATATCCACACACCCAACCATGGCCATAGGGAGCACCCAACTGTGCTTTAATTGACAGGACAAGGGGTGATGGTTTGAAACTGAAAGACAGAGGGTTAGACAGGAAAGAAGGAGAAATTGTTCACATTGAGGATGGTGAGAGCCTGGCCCAGGCTGCCCAGAGAGGTGGCGGCTGCCCCATCCCTGGTACCATCCCAGGGGAGGCTGGCTGGGGCTCTGAGCAACCTGCTCTAGTTGCAGATGTCGCTGCTCCCTGCAGGGGGGTTGGATGAGATAATTTGTCCTGTTGGCTGAACTATTTCTGCTAAAGGGCTGCCCAGGCTGTCCCAGACCTGGTTGTTTAAAGAGGTGTTTGTTTTCCCTAAAGAGAACTCTCCTGTCTGGGCCTTGCAGGCATTACCACAGCATGGAGGTTTTCACCCACTATGACCTACTGAACCTCAACGGGACCAAGGTGGCTGAAGGACACAAAGCCAGCTTCTGTCTGGAAGACACGGAATGTGAAGCAGGTAATCTGCCAGAGCCCTTTGTGCTGGGAATTTATTGCTGTCCCCATGGAGGTGACCAGCTTCAAAGATACCATCAAAGTTCTTAGTGGGTCTGCCAGGAGCTGAGGTTATGTAGGGAGGTTGGGTATGGGGGACAGCCACTCCTTAATGGTCTCTACAGGTATAAGAGAATCCCTGAAGGTCCCATAAGCTGTTTTCAGACCTCAGCTCTTTACCTCCTTTCTCTGAGCAGCTCTGAAAACCCACGTGAAGAAACCTAAACATTTTCTGTTTGCTGTGAAGTGAGAAGTTCCCAAAGGTGCCTCTGGGCAGTGGTGTGGAGGAAGGTGGCAGCTCCTCCCGTGCACCTGTATTTCAGTGTAAGACATTGAGCAAGAGCCCAGCCTCACCTGCTGTGACTGTAACACCTTGTGCCTTCAACTCTTCCCGTGCAGATGTGCAAAAGCAGTACGAGTGTGCCAATTTTGGTGAGCAGGGCATCACTGTGGGCTGCTGGGACGTGTACCGGCACGACATTGACTGCCAGTGGATCGACGTCACTGACGTCCCGCCGGGCGACTACCTCTTCCAGGTATGGGGAGGGCAGCAGGGTTTCAGATGCTGTCCTGGCTTTTATCTTGCCCACTGGTGTCAGGATTGTAACTTATGTCTTTATTTGGGTATAAATTTACATGAACTTCTGGTTAGGAGATTATATTCCCAGGACACTCAATAGATAATTACCTGATGGGAGAACAAAGTGTTACCTGATCACACTGATTTTCTACCCAGGTGTTAAGTTGAAGAAATCTTTGTCCACCTAATACTCAATATCCTGCACAACCCATGTGCAGCTACTGCTGTCAGCACCCTGCCTTGCAGGTCAGGTTGTGTGTGTGTGTGTGTGTGTGTGTGTGTGTGTGTGTGTGTGTGTGTGTGAGAGAGAGGAGCACAGGCTCTGCCTGCTCTAAGTTCTGTGCGAGTGGGTGAGAATTCTGGTCTAAAACCACTTTAACTGGAGAGGGGTGAAGGAAAGAGGAATGATTTTTATCTGCACTGCTGTGGTATGAAATGTAGAGGGGATTGAGGGTTTATTTGGATGCACAGGGGAAGGTTTGATCTTAATCTGTCTAAAGTATTGCAAAATAATGAAAAAGCTGATTCTGTCTGTGTCATCTCCAGCCCACCTTGGAATAACTTGAAGCTGTTTCTCTGTCACACCCCAGGTTGTCATCAACCCAAACTATGAAGTTGCTGAATCTGACTACTCCAACAACGTGATGAAGTGCAGGAGCCGCTACGACGGGCAGCGCATCTGGATGTACAACTGCCACATAGGTGAGGTCCCCTGCAGGGGAGGGTCTGGTGCAGCCCTTGTCGCTGGCTCTTCACTGTGAATTGTCTGTTCTTCTGCTGCAACCAGCTGCTTGTGCCTTTGTGCTTGGGAGGACAGAGACCAGTCTTCAGTCTGCTCTTGGCTGCAGACTGGTGCGTGTTACAGGGATGGGATGGTTTGTTACTTAGTGCTGCCTCCTACATGTTACTGGAGCAGTGAGCACAGCGTGGGGAAAACAGCTCCCTGGGCATGACTCAAATCCCTCAGGCTTGGTCAGAAAAATGGATGTTCCAGCTCAGTATCTTCTATAAGGAAATAAGCATTTTCCCCTCCCAAGACTTGTCAGATGTGAGGAAAACTAATACAATCTGAGAACTTGTAGGTCCAGGAAAACAACTAAACTTCCTTTTCTGACTCAGTTGTTACCAGCCTGGGACTGAGCTCTTCAGAGCCCAGAGCTGCTCTTGTCTTGAAAATCAGAGAGCAGCAAGGAGTGGAGAACAGCCCTCTGCTCGAGCACAGGGTGGAAATGATCTCTGTCCCTTCAATGTGAGGGAAAACTGCCTGTTTTCTTGAATACATACAAAACATCATTTGGAATTTTTTTTTTTTTTTATCTTGGCAACATCAAAGCCAAATGTGTTCTAATTTGCATGAGCAGTCCATTGTCAAAAGCATTTTAAAACAGAATTAAGGTGGGACGGTCTTTAAGATAAACTGGTTTTACCACAGAAAAGAAACAGCAACTGCAAGCCAACCTCTAGATAAAACCAGTGAAGACAATTTCCAAAGCTGGCTGAAGTTCTTCCAGGAGTGTTTTTCCTGAAAAAAAACTCATATAACCATTGCTTTTTTTCATTAATTTGTTTGCTTGTTGTTGGAAGAAAACACTTGTGTGTCACGCTTCAGATTGTGACCTAGTTAAGAAAAGCCAAACCACTTGATTTGGCTGAATGGGCACTTAAGTGTTGGACAGGCTCTCTGTCTGAGCTTGGAAATAATTCTGTTATTTCTAAATGTATTTAGCTGACACACAAGCCCAGTGTGTTCTTGAGATGCTTTGTGCTCAAGCCTGTGCTTTCTGTGCCCCTTCCAGGTGGCTCTTTCAGTGAGGAAACAGAGCAGAAGTTTGATCACTTCAGTGGACTCACAAACAACAAGGTGGCCACTCGATAGAGCATCTCCCAGCCCGTTCCAAGCAGCGGTTTCCTGCTTCCCTAACCACTGCCGAAAATCAAGCCAACAATCAAACTCTAAATAGACAGGTAAATTATTTCCTAAAGGTGCCTTCCTTCCCAGTTTAGGTGCTCAGACCATCATGTCTCTTGTCAATTCAGTACCTACTGCTGAGGTAGTCAGGAGCAGGCTTTTAAACTCCACTCAGCTCCTCACCTTCACCTTCCTACCTTCTCCCCTGATCTCTGCCGCCACTCTGCAGCACCACCTTGAATCATGAATGTAGGGCCAGGCTCAGCAAGCACCATTTGCCTTTGGCTACCAACAGCCTAAAGCTGTCTTTGTTTTCATCGAGGCATTAATCTCAGTATCTTTTAAGCTCTTTGACTCAAGCTTGAGCACACCATGGATGCAGACACCTCCATTTGTGATGTTAATTCTCAGAACTGCCCTGTTCGTTACTCCATTTAGCAAAGAAATACAGGAAAGGGAGAAAAATATTGGAGCAGCTTTTTGTGAGCAGAACAGTATAAAGTGTAATTTAATACCACAAGTAAACTCTCATATTGAACAATCAACTCCCAACACCACCTCTGAAGCAGAGCAGCTAATGCAGGACTGTTTTCTACAAGTGCATTGGGGCTCTGTGAAGCTGCAGATCTCCTGGAGTATCAAGAAGATTTTGCAGATCTCATGACGATGATGAGCCCACTGGACCCTGAATTTCCATTACACAGTAAGCTACCCACCAAAGGATCTACATACATCAAAATACCACCTTCAGAGCTGGAATTCACTCTTGTTTAAAGGATGAATTTAGTTAAGGCATTGTCATCATCCTACCCTTACAGAGGTAACTTTGTGGCTTTCATCATTGGGGACCTGGACCTGCACTGTCCCAGGACCCCTAAGTGTCTGTTACACTCGGTAGACTCCTGATGGTGCTAAGTGTGCTCCTCTGTTTGTTTGAGGACACCCATTGCTGCAGCTTTTCAGACACAGCTACTTGAATAAAAACATTTTACCCAGAAAAATGTTATATGCCATTTCTGTATTTCTACACCATGAAAAGTTTTAGGGCCTTGTTCATAATTCCTGGTACCTCAGTGGTGTTTTCTCCCTCTGTATGTGCACAGAAGACTTCTACAAGCAGCTCATACTAACAGAATACGTAAAACTGACCCTCTCAATCTATGAGGTGATTGAAACTGGCTCCATCTAACTTGTGCTCTCCATAACCTACCTCACAGGGAGGTTGTGAGGCTCAAAGAATGCAGAAGTCTTCTGCTAATGCCTGGCAAGAGTATTTGTCATTTATCCAGTGGCCCAGATGGTGGCATCTAGCAAAGGTTTTTTTTTAGCCTACTGTATGCTGGGAAACCCCATTTTGTTCTCCAAATGGCAGACTGTCTCACAAGTGGAGTCTTTGAGAGGCGTTGGAAGCTCTACCATCTCTTAACACCAGGCTCTGGGAAAATGAGAACAGGCCCAGTTCTGGTTTCCTTCTAGTCAGCAATGACAACTGTCCCTGCTAACAGTGTGACAAAGCCAGTTGGGTTCTTTAAACACCAGGTAAACAAGGAAAACCCCCCCAAACTTCTGCATTCAACGCTTGCCATTTTAACAACAACATGGCAAGAAAATAAACATGAAAGAGGTTTTTTGACTCCTGCAGACCTGCTCTGCTTACAGCTGATTTTGGCCAAAAAGATACAATTCTCTTCCTGGAATAAGTTTTATTGGTTTTTTTGGAGCTGCAGAGCAGGCTCTTCTGTAAGCAGCTCTCTGTTCTGCAGGTGCCAGGGTGGGCACTTTGACCCGGAGCAGGGTGAGCTGCTCCTGCTCTCCTTAAAGTGAGCTTCAGGAGGGTGCTGACCCCTCAGGAACATCCCTGGGGCAGCTTGCTGTTCTGCATGCAGTTTGGTGTCTCAGCTGTGCTCATCTGCACCTCTCATGGGCCTTGGGCTGAAGGGGCTACTCCTCCTGGCCCCAGCTGTCGCTGCCCAGGCCGCCCTGCTGCTTGTGCCTCAGCCCCAGGGCCCGGCTCACCAGCCTCTTCGCCACCGCCGCGTCGGTCTGGGGCCTCTCCTTTGCAAGGTAAAGGAGCTCTAGGTAGAAAGGGTTGAAAATCACGAAGTTAGTGTTTGTTCATGGAAGGCCTTGTGGATAAACTGTAGGACAGGGAGGCAGAAAGGCTGGTTTCTGTTTTCCTAGCCCCGAAGCACGAGCAAATCCTTCTGTCCTTACCCCTTTTCTCTCCAAGATGTGCCTCCCCCTTGGCACTGTGGATTTTGTGATGACAGTTCAGCAGCTATTTGGCTGTGATTAATTAGTGGTACAGAGAATTGTTTCCCCTTTGCTTTTGGGAGTAACTTCCTCCAGACTCCTGGCAAAATCCAGCAAGTCACAGCTCAGAGAATAAAATAAAGGCATGCACAGCCCAACCAGGTTATCGATGCATGGGAAAGTCTGATCTCAATTTAGACTAATCAAGACCAGCAGCTGAAATCCTCAGAAACCAAGGAAAAAAAAAAAATTGCACTTAAAAAACCAGCTCAATGTATCAGATGCTTTGGGAAAAGCCTTTGGCCAGTAACCTCTCTAGTCTGGTAGACACCCGGCTCTTGCTACGGTTTCATCTCAGCAGAAACCAACAACACAACTTCACTGAGTCCACAGCAGCCTGGAGTGGGCAATTACTGAATCATTTATCAGCAACCATTTTCAAATTGATTATCCAGTTAGTGATGGGGGCTTTGCTTGCTTTTTCTCAGAAGTGTTATTAATAAAGGCAGCCCAGCAGCAGCTTGAAGGGGCAGACTCTAAAGCAGCTGCAGCTTGGAGAATAAAACTGCCACGTGATAAAGCTCAAAGAAATAAAGAGACACTGTCAGCTAACAAATATCCAAACCTGTGTTCAGAAATGAAAATATTGCTATGTAAACTGCATACAACAGAGTTTATAGATGATGCTCCCCAGGAGGAGTTTATAACCTGATTCAAGTTTGCCCAGAAGCTACAGCAACAAGAATCAGGAGTGTGGATGGAAACAGATGAAAGGAGAGCCCAAGACCCAACCCTGTTTCATTTAATGCAAGCAGGTTTAAAAACTCAGGAACTTGGAACTGTGACAGTGTCCCTTTAAAGCATTAATACTGAAGTTTATTTGACCTGCAATCTCCTGTAGAAATAAGTTTTAGTTTTACATTCAGCAAAGTCTCTACTGCTACACCATTCCTGGCATTTCTTTAACTGTGGCAAGTATAACTGATTACAATATGATTTTAAAAGGCAATAAAATGCTAATGGCTAAGCTTAACCATTTTTCCTTCACCTGATACTGAATAAAATTGTATCAACCACACAATGGACCCACTATCAGTTTTGTCTCATCTATTATCTTTAACTGGGCAGAGATTCCCAGGGCAGGCTCAGGGCCCAGCCAGGTTTGGTCTTCCTACTTTCACTGCTCCAACTACACCCATCTGCTGAACAGCAACAGAACTTGCCCAGAGAAGCACAGAACATGGGACAGACTGAGCCTGAATTTCAGCAAGCCGCTTAAATGGGAGAGTAACCAAAAAGGAACAGGATTGATGGTCTTTTGATTCACTCCTTGTACAGCAGGAGAGAAAGAGTGGCTGACAGCTTCAGCTGAGTGCAGTTCTCTCTCCTGCAAGCAGAGCATAAGATGGTCTCATTCTGCATGTTTTTGTCAGCACCTTGAGCTGTGCCAACCACTGCTGCAAATGGGCACAAACCAGCACTGCTGGTGCAGGAAGTTTTAACAAAATGCTACAGATTGGCTGAACCCATTGTTAAAAAATGCCCTTTGCAGGCTTTTATTGAAGCCTCTGCACCACAGCGCGCTGCGCTGCACAGCCAACAAAGCAATCGAGTCAACAAAGCAATAAAGAAAAGTAAATACTGGTCCTTAATATATATGTATCCCCCCCTTAACTTCTCATCGTGAGCAGAACACTGGTAAAGCACGGAACAGTGCTACTACTGGTTCATGAACAGCTTGTCTTACTGGGCCGCTGCAGCGCCTTGCTCTTGGACTGCTTCGTGGCGTGGATCAACGGCCGGATCTTCAAGGAGGGGTAACGTCGCCCCAGGGCTAGAGATGCTTCAAAGGACAAAAAGATGGCAGGAATGAGCAGGCTCAATCTTGGTGGCTTTAATCACAAAAATCACTCCGTGGTGTAGTAACTACACTAAATAAGCTCCAGAGTACTTATTCAGATCTGATGAGTTTCTTAAGTCTTGCACTAAAGCAGCTAAACTGGACGCCTCAGGTTACTTCACATGTTCCTCACTCTGGAAGAGTCCCAAGGAGTTACAAAAGAGAACTCTTGTCATTATTAGACTAAATCCCAAGAGATAAGCAAGAGCTTTTGGACTAGCCATGCTGCTGGAGCGCAGCTTCTGGGATGGCTCTGCCCTGAGCAGGTCAGTATGGTGCAGGCTCGGTGGCTGACCTCTGTGCCACCACCCACCTAAGGTCCCCAGGAGCTTACTCTGCACTTGCAGGAGGAATTCTGTGTAGTTACAGGAGGAAGAACCTGCAGCAGAGACCCCAGCAGTGCTGCATGTCCCTCCATCACAGCCATGGCTCAAGTCACGCTACCTGTGGAGGGGCTGGAGAAGATTCCCAACGCGTGTGTATCATCAACCCAGTGGATTTTGAAGCCACTCTCACTAAAATGAAAAGACAATAGAATAATACTCATTAGCAAGAGAAAAAAAAAACCCAAACTTCACACTAAAACCCTTCAGCTAATTCATACTTAGTGTTTTTATGTAGACAGCTGGTGCTTCCAAAGCTTTATACTCATTTTACATGAGGAGGAAGAGATGGCCCCCACCAGCTATGGCCCTTTCAAGGCCACAATGTATGATGCCCCCAAGAACTCTGCTTTTCCTCTAAAGACATCCTTGGCCAAAATCAAGGACCCCTTTTGTCACACAAAGATGTTGTTTGGCATTTACACAGCACTGTACAGACACCTGCATAAAGAGCAAGGGATTTATCCAGGGGGTTTACAAAGCCTGGAGTGAAAAGTCCAATGTGAAAATCTAATAAAGCATCAGTGGAAAATGTGAGTTTGGAGCAGGGAGCTCAAAGATTTTCTGGCAGCACAGAAATACAATTGACTGCTCAGATCAGATCCGTCCATTTTCAGCTCAGTTTCACAGAAAGAGGAAACACCCAACAGAATGGAGGTGATTTAAAATGTAAATCATGCTTTTTAATTAAAGGGATATGCAGAGGTGAAGCATTCACATCTAATCCACCAGGAATATCCTGAGAGGAGGAGGATGGTGGGAGGAAAACAAGGAGAGGTGCCTATGGACCCTGTGCCCTTGCATGTGGGCAGAAGCACCTTGTTCAGAGCTGGTCACCAGCACAGGGCTGAACTTTGGCTGTGTCCTGCTACTGATCTAACATCACTCAGGCACAAGGCTCCAGTTCCTGTACTTACATTACTGATCTTATCTCCAGCAGCAGATTTATCTTGCAAAGCCCTTTATCTTGCAAAGACTTGTGTAAGCAAAGACCTAGGTACATAATTTCACTCAGGCACTGGGATGCAATAACAAAGAAGCTCCCCAAAAGCAACTAAAGACTCTCACTGCAGCCAGAGCAACATGAATAAACTTGCACATAATAACTGAGTGTACAGCAGCCCTGAAGAACCAGTTGTGGTTTAAAACATGCATAAACTGCAGGAAATTGCCCTTTAAGGTACAGAAAAAGCATAAGACATAAGTCTGACTATTGTCCTTTCATGCCCGTGATGTGGTCAGGCTCTCAGTACTCACTGGAAATCAGAGAACACTTCCAACAGATGCTCCGTCTTCAGCGATGGGGAGAAGTCATAGATCTCTGTGACGTGGCCAAAATCCCCCTCGCTGACCTGTGCTTCTCCATAGCTGGTATAATCAAAGCTGATCTTCTCAATGCTTATGTTCTTCACAGTTAAGTGACCCATAATCTGAGTATATAAAAAAAATAGTAGTAATAATAATAATCAGAGCAGGTTTCACTTCAAAGAGCAATCCCCCAGGGCCCCACCCCACTCCCTGCAAACCACCTCTGCAGCCACACTCCTGCCAACAGGTTCAGCAGCCACCTGGGGCAGCCCCAGCTCAAGACTCTCCTCCCACGGTCTAGAACCTTCTCCTCAGGCCAGGTCCAGAGCCACCCTCTTTTCCCCAGAGTCTCCCTGTGGCAAGACACTACCTCTGTGAGGAGCTCTGCGGTGCAGTCATCCTCGAGGCTGCTCTGCCCACAGAGGGCTGTGCCCTCCTCTTTACCACCTGCAGGCAAACGCAGCTCACGCCACTGGCCAGAACTCTCCTTGTCCTCCTCTTCCACCACGGGCACCTTCCCACTGTGGTTCTGTGCAGGAGCATCCACCCCATGCCCATTCTGCTCCTCAGGAGCTGCTGGGTCAGCACCATCGACTGGCTGAGGTGTGGCCAGAGGCTCATTTTGGGCTTCTGAGGGGTTCTGGTCTTGGGTATGCTCCACGTGGGCCACGCTGGAGCTCTCTTGATCTTGGTTTCCCAGCTCAGAGAAACTCGGGTCTCCCTTCAGCACGTCAGCATTCACAAAGTCCTCCCCCTGTTCTTCAGGTGGTGACACGTTTCCAGTGCTCTCCAGGCTCTTGGCAGCAGCAGCAGCACAGCTCTTATCTTGGTTTTCCAGCACCAGAGATGCTGCTGCAGCCAGGTTTGTAGAGCAGCTACTGCTCCAACTTTCAGATAGGGAAGAGGTTTTGTCACACTCTAACACACCCATGTCCCAGCTGGTTTGGTCCTCAGCTTGCAGCTGGCAGGGGATTTTGCTGCCTTCTGGTAGAAGAGTGTTGTCGCAGCTTGAATCTTGCTCTTCTGCTTCACTTGGGTTTTTATTGAGTACAGAAGGGGAATTAGAACAGTCTTTATCCTGACCTTTCTGCCCAGAAAAATCACTGTTCTCTGGCGATGGGACATCCATACAACGCAGAGGACTTTCTTCCTTTGAGCCATGATTACTTTTTCCTGGCACACACTCTTCACCAGGCTCCAGTTGCTTGTCAGGGGCCAAGGGGACACCTCTGGACTTGCCCAGCTCCTCCTGGTTGTCCCCAACGGAAGCTTTAGGGCAGATCTCCTCTTCTTGTGCCATATCCCCTGCCTCAGCGCCAGCTGCCTCCAGGCTGTCCCGCTCCCCCCACTCCGCCTTCTTGCGCATCGCCTTGGGGATGTACAGGGCTTTGTCTGGTTTCCTCCTGGGTGGCCTCTGTATCCTGCCAGACCCCACGCAGGCTCTGCTGTCCCCGTGCACGTCCCCGCCGTGCCGCAGCCGGCTGCCTCGGCCCCCCCGGCCCCATGGCTGTGAGGGTCGGTGCAGTCTCGGGGGGTTGCTGCTGGGTTTCTTGTCGCCAGTCTCACCGGGCAGCCTGGGACCAAGAGAACATCAAGAGGTGAGCAGGGAGCAGAGAAGACCAGGTAACATGGCATTTGCAAAGGGAGAGGAGGGAAAACACCAAATCCACACAGGTATCAGCATATAGAAGGGGGGGGTGGGGGGAGAAGTGCCTCTGCTTCCTTAATGGCTGGAAGCTGCTATCAATAAGTCACCCTCCTCTTTGCAGAGAAGCACCAAGCAAACTCTGAACAAAAACCACAGAAAGACAAGCACTGGTACCTTACAGCCGAGTGACAGATCACTGTCCTCCTCCTCCATCCTTCTCCCACAGAAAAGCTGCTCAACAAATCCACGTTGTCCACAGTCCGATGGATCAGGTACCTGAGGCGACTGGAGAGAGGGGGGAACAGGAGCACTCTGAAAAAAAAAAAGAGGGGTTGAGGCTGTCAGCAACCAGCAGGAAGGAAAAGGGTGGGAACACAGCAAGAACTTACCAACCTCTCTTCCCAAAGTCATTCCCAGTGTAGGGTTTAAATACAAGCAGGACTCCCTGATATTAAATACCCAGAATCACTTCTCCACCCTCGCTGTCTAGAGATGTGCTCACTTTGTAAGCAGCATCAGGAGCGTGGGGCAGCTGGGAATGCCTGGTCCTGGGGCCCTTGGGATGCTCATTCCTGTCCCATCCATGCTGGAAATGGCTGGGCAGCACCAGCAGAATACCAGTTCCCACACTCCCAGTCTGAGTGTGCTCCAGGAACTAGCAACTAAAAGAATATGAGTGGGTGAAAAATCACCACATTTGATTCCACTGCATTTAGACCTGTTTGCACTATTTCAGTTTCGTTTCTGAGTGTTTTACAATTGCACACTTCTCTGCCAAACATTAAAAAACAAAACCAACAAAACAGGTATTTAGAGTCATTACAAGATGGCAGGAAACTGAACTAAACAATCCCATCTCTGCTCCCATCTGACACCCTCTTTTTGGCCACCTGCAGGGTTCCAGAGGTCACTGGATCAAGGACTGGGTCCAGTGACATCCATGCAGCAATCCTAGGTGATGGTGTGTGCTGCCACGGATGAGGATTGGTGTACAGGACGCCCTCAGCAGACAGGGGAAATGGAGCAGTGTGATGACAACACTATTAATTCCAAATCATCATGCTGACTGGGCCAGACTGAGACTGAAGAAAAAGCCACTAGCACCCACAGCAACTCTACCTGAAGGAGTCTGACTAGAGAAACTCCTCCCCAGGAAGCAGGGATATTCTGAGACAGGCTGGGTCTGAAGCCAGCCAGATATTGCAGACAGATACTGTCGTGCAAACCCAGCCTGTGCTTTCACCCTGGAGAACCGATCCAAAACACGGGACAAGTGTCACAATGTGCCATGGCTCCTGGAGTGGCACGTGGCATTGCTCGGGGACCTCGGGCAGCAGCAGGGAGGGGGTCGCCCCACACAAAGACCCCTCAGCTGCTCAGCGCTGTGATGGACACCGACCTGTGATGCTGTCCCTGCAGCATGAAGTGCTCCAGCTCCTCTGTGATCCTGCCCACGAACTCATCCTCACTGGGGGAGAGGAAGACGCCGTCCATGCAGTGCGCCAGGGTGGCGGAGGACAGGAGGCCTGCAGAGGGACAAGGCCACGGACACAGGTGACTGCAAGCTCCCCTGTCCCCCCTCTCCAAACCTGACCCACACAGGTCCACATCTGAGCCCTGCCCTGAGCACCCAAGGCCCCTGGGTGGTCTGTGCAGCCTCAGCACCCTCGGTGGCTCCGGGTACCCCCTTCCTGGTGCACCCCCAGCACCCCACTCCCTTCCCTGTGCAGCCCCACATCCCCAGCACCCCATATGGCTCTGTGCGACCCCTGACACCCCCCTGCAGCATCCTCTGCCTCCCCCTGCACCCGTGCAGCTCTGTCCCACCTGCTGCCCCCCCACCCCCCCTTTTCACCCCCAGCACCACGTGCTGGCTTTTGCACCCCATTGCCTCCCGTCTCTCTGCACCCCAGCCCCCTGTGCTGCTCTGGGCACCCTTTCAGCTGCCCCTTCCCGCGCATCCCCGGCGCCCCAGGACCCCTCCCCCGCAGCCTATGGCCCCCCGGCCCCTTCAGCCCAGCACACCGCTCGGCTCCCCGCACACCCCGGGCCCCTCCACAGTGTCCCTCCCGCGCAGCTCCGCACCCCCAGACCGCTGCCCGGTGCTCGGTACCCCCAGGCCGGGCTCGCCGGGCTTCACACGCCGCCCTCGCCGCCCTCACCGGCCTCACCGCCAGGCCCGGCCGTGCGGCAGCTCCCGCTGCGGCGCCTGCGCGTGGCCCGGCCTCGGCCGCGGCTCCTCCCGCCCGCAGCCCCCGCCCCGCAGCGGCTCCTCCCGCCCGCAGCCCCCGCCCCGCGCCGGCACCGGACCCCGCAGAGACATGTTCCCCAGGGGCGGGGCGAGAAGGGGTGGGCTTTGGGTGCCCTGTTTGCTACGGAGACCCTCTGGTGCTTGTGCCCCTCGGTGAGTGTGTCCCATGCCTCGAGCAGGCTCTTAACAGAGCCTTTGAGTGGCTCCAAGAGGGAACAAGAGGTGCAGTCCTGGATTTGTTAGTAGGTTATAAAGGTTATAGCAATGAGAAGGCAGCCAGAGTGAATTCATGCTAGAGGTCTTTATTAGAAAGGTTAGGTTCTCTGATGGAGCATCTGAAGCATCAGGAAGGACACTGTCAGAGGAGGAGATGCCAGGTAAGAGCAGCATGAGGGCTGGCAGCAGCGGTCGAGCGTCCATCCTTGGGTCAAGAAAGAGGAGATTCTCAGACTTTGATGTTGGGACGGCAGTAGACAAGGTCCAGGATGTGCAGGACATCAAGTCTGGTGCATGCTCCTTGGTTGAGAGTGTACTGGGGTCCTGTGGAAATAACAGAAAGGAAATACAATTAATTAATACCAAAGATGGTGTTAAGAGATCTGTGCATTCAGTGACAGCCCTCAGTACCTATCACACTGGACTCTCAGTTGTAATCAAGTTGAGCCATCTCAGACCAAACCAATTCTCAAAGCAAAGGAAACAGTGAGTAGGTGGAAATGCTGCTCTGTCAGAGCACTGCAGCCTGTGCCTGAGCTGCGGAGAACTTTCTCACGCCAGGGTTTGCAGACAACCACCTTGCAGTAAGGCCCAGAGTATTTGCTGCTGTTCAGGATTAACTCCTCGCACTAAAACTTAGCTCCTTTATGTATATCTTAAAATAATATTTTTTTTTTTCCTCACCATAAGATAATTTCTACCATCAGTGCAGGTTACTGTGCATTACAGTCGTGGCAGTGCTACTTAATGGGCCCTGTCAGGCTTTGACATCATAGGCAGGTCGACCTAAAGGGTGAAGGAATTTGGTTTCCCATTGTGAAACAGCAGAGTTTGGTGGGGATTCCTCGGTGAACTTGTCAGTACTCTCTGACCTGAAGGAGAGTGGCTCTTAGGAATACCCTTTTTCTTTACCTTGGCCTCACAGGTCAGATCAGTGTGCAAAATTCTGGGTCAAAACTTAAGTTTCCTTAAACTTTATTAAGAGGAGTAGTAAGGATTGGTATCTGAGCATTTAAGGAGGTTGTGTCTCAAGCCTGTGCCAATTCTGATCTGCAGAGATCTGAGCCCTTTCTGCAGCTCCCAAGGTTCCTGGTTTGTGTCCATCTCTAGCTGGAGCAGCAGCATTTGTGTTTTATTCCCCAGATGAAAAAACAGCTATTTAGTTACAGACAGAATAAATTTGCTTTGAACTTACCATGAACTTCATAGGTCATGTAGGTTGTGAGTCCTCTGCACATGTTGAAGACGTTTTGTCCGTAGGACTGGAGGTTGGTGATGGGTCTCTTGATGACATAGGTGACCTGCTTGGTGGGACGTCCCTGACCCAGAAGGAACTAAACAGGAATGCCATCAGTC
This sequence comes from Corythornis vintsioides, assembly GCA_025447755.1. Lineage (NCBI taxonomy): Eukaryota > Metazoa > Chordata > Aves > Coraciiformes > Alcedinidae > Corythornis > Corythornis vintsioides. The sequence goes on along the minus strand of JAOEGS010008883.1, from coordinate 132,291 downwards.
AGCAGGATTGGTGCCTCAATCCATTTACTGCATGCACATTCCTATTTCTGGAATGAGAGCCAGTGCTTGGGGCTTTCTCAAACTCAATTCAGTGCAGTCTTTTAATCCCCTGTGTGACTCTGGGACCCTCAGCAAGCATTGCAATCAGGCTGCTGTGGCAGATCTTCCTAAGGGAGTCAGGGGGGAGAGAGGCCAAAGGGGACTGGAAACTCCATTGAACACCTGACCATGAAAAGACTAGAGCAGCCAGTACTTTAACCCAGACCCCTTATGGAATGTCCTCCATTGCTCACAAGCCCCACACTCTGGAGGCACTCAGGCTGGGAGCTGGGAGCTCAGGAGGAGAAGTCTCTTCATTCAGCCTCTAAAAGGGGACCCACAGAGGACAAGAGCCACGCTTGGCAGAGCCATTTCCCCCTGGCACCTCTTTGAGAGGGCTGAGTGTTTTCCTGGGACAGACCTTTCTGGGCTGCTCCAGAGGGCTTTGTTTCAAAGGCATTGCTGTGCACTCTGCTACTGAAGCACTTTGTCACCTGCAGAAAGTGTCTGGCTGCCCCTGGTGTCTCTTATGACCCAGGCTGCCTGCTGGTTTGTCTCCCAGCACTCAGACACAGCCAGAGAACTCCTCCTGGTGAGGAGAGACTTGCTCTCTTACACCCTAAAGGAAAAGGATGATATGAGGCTAAGTTCTTTTAAAAGTTTTGAAACTTTGAAATGTTAGTTAAACTTTCTTCTTCATAAATCTTTTTCCTCAATAATATTTTGAAACACTCCAAAAACATTTATCTGAGTGCTCTACAACACTGAAAACACAGGAATCCCGCCACTGCAAGCATCTGAAACAGGGTATTTGAACTCTTGAAAGGTTTTACAACCTGTTAGTGTAAAAACTCATTCAAATTGATGCCACTTCAACATCAGTGGTGTGATCTAAATGACTTTTAAAATACCTGTTGCACTAAAAGTGTTGAAAAAAAGCAGTGTCCCTGTCATCAGTGCCCTTTGCTGTCATGTCACTGCACAACTTTACAGATAACTACTCATTTTTGCACTTACCTTGTTCTGTTCAGCCAGGCTGGGAAGGGCATCAAAGGTGGGCATCACAGTTCTGTCCATCATTGAGATGTAGCAAACACTCTCTGACACCACTTTGGTTGCAATAACGCCCTGTGAAAAGAAGTTATTGAGCACTAGGGATTCAATATTTCAATACCAAAAGTTAGAATAAAGTCTCTATTCAAAAGGTAACAAATGCAGGGACTTTTCCTCCCAGAGCTGGGATTCAATAAGATAAGAATAGAGAAACAAGTCCTGCATTTGGGGCAGCTTTACAGGAGCTGGTGTTCTTGTCCATTGTCTGAAAAAGCCTGTTCCCTGCCACTCACAGTGTTGTAGTTCCAGATGGTTTTCCATGACATCATGGGGGTGGTTTTCTCAATAATAGCCACACGCCATTGCCTGTTGATGTTCAGAACTTGGTTGCCTACAATAATGATGTTCTTGCTTGGAGGTATAATCTAGAAAACAGAATTCAACAGCATTTCAAGTCAGTAGGTTCCTTTCCTCCAAAGGGCGGGGAGAGAGGCAAGGAAGGCTCAAGAAGCAGGGAGGACAGAAGCAGCAGCAGTGTGTGTGTGGTGGCACAGCCCTCTCCAGGCCATGTTGTGCTGTCAGGGTCAGCCATCAGCGTGTTCTTGTCTTGGTTAGCCACGCAGTGAGCTGGGAGGATCAGCTGCTCACAAACCTACCTCAGTGTCACCCGGTCCAGGGTACACCTGCTGTCCATCCTTCACCCCAAGCTGGAAGACAAAACAATTTCCTCATAAGAGTAGTGGACAAATGACAAAGCAATGATGACCAAAGTCCATCACCCTGTGAACAGCAATCCTGAGGGGGACCCTCTGAGCCCTCCAGGATCACAGAAGGCGATTGTATCATAAACACTTAAATGGTTGCTACTTCTAAGTTAGGTAGGATCCACAGTCACTCATTTTGCAACAAGCTGGTGCATGATCCTAAACCAGGATTGATCAGGAATCTCAGTGGGAGGATCTCCCCTTTCACAGTTTGTCCCTGCTGTCTGTGAATCCTTCTAGCTTGATCCTTCTAACTTTGACTTCAAACTTTGTTGTTTCACCTTAACAACTTGATCTTAAGGTCACTTTTGCTAATCCCTTTCATGGAGACTCTGGAAGTGCCTGAACCCCTCCACCACCACAGAGTGGAACTTGGTCACAGTACTCACGATAACACTGAGGGCCGGAGTCAGCACGAGTCCAAGAAGGATGGTAGCCACAATCTGCAATGAGAAAGGACACACAAGTGTAACTGCAGCTCTGGCCACTCTGGGCCTGAGAGGCCTCCTGCCTTTTTCCCTCTCTGGTATCCAGGGGCACTCCTTGGGTCCTTTCTTGCTCTGCTGCTGGAGTTCCAGTAGTCAGCTGAAGGGAGGCTTTCCCCTGGGAGGCAGCAACCTAGACACAGGGTTGGTGGGTGTCTGAAGAGCTGAATGTGAAGGGGCTTTGGGAACCTCTCTAGTCCTCTCCAGACAGTGCCCAGGAATGAGGAGAAGGGCTTGAAAGTGCCCAGGAAAGCAGACGATCCCTGGGAGTGTTGCTGCAGGTCAGCAAAGCACTGGCCAAAAAGGACAGGGATCAGGCTTCTGGTGGAGGGAGTCATGAACAGTTAAGGCTTGAAAAAGCTCCTTGGCTCCCCATCTGACTAGGCTAAGAGGGTCTGCTCTGCTCACTCTGAGGAGACCAACCTGCCCCGAGAATGGCTTTTTGCTCTAGGCAGGCAAAGGCAGCACAGAGAGAAAGGCAAGGGCTGTGAATGCAACGTGGAGTTGAGGAGGGAGAAAAAAGAGCCTGATACTCACAGTGAACTTCATCTTGGCTGCAGGGCTGATGCTTGTGCAGGCTGACTGAGTGCTGAGACCCGTGCAGCTTATATACGTTGTCAGGGTGAGGTGTGGAAGCATCAAGTGTTGAAATAACATTATTTTGTGCTTTGTATCCCTGTCTGCGTCTCACTGATAATTATTTCCTGCTCTAAGTCTTTCATAAATATGGGGATTGTAGTTCTGCACATTTTTACCTGCCAGACTCTGATAATTATCAGATAAGAACCCATTTGAAGTGAAAAATTAAATGTGTTTTATAGTAACTGATATGTACTAATTACTTTTGAAAATTCACATCAAATCTAAGACCAAAGATAGCCCCGGGTTTAAAACACCACAGAAGCTTTGCAGTGGACAAAATGAATAAGAGCCTTTGTAGCTCCCAAAGTGTGTGTTTCCACATAACTGTTGGGCCCACCAAACCCTGTGGCTCAAATTCAAGACTGAAAATGGTTTTATTGTAAACAGGCAGCAGAAGCAGAACTGTTCCATGTCTGTGGAGGTCTCTGGAGGTCTCTTTGGTAGTTGAGGTGGCAACAATAATTGTTTTTCAACTTGTCCCAGCTTCTTTTCTGGTGGTGATGTAAAGAGTTACAGAAAGAGGTAGCCATTCAATCAGGGAGGCTTGGCAATAATTGGGATTTGTGTCAAGTTGCTCAGATTTACTTAATGTGAACAGAGACTGGGGCAGGGAATTGCTGCAGAGGTTCCAAAATGACTTTCTAACTGAAATCCTTCCTGGTATTTAAAAGCATGAATAAGCAGGGTTTGGGGGTTGAGGGGGTGGGTGTAGGATTCGTATTCAACATATAGAAATACCCTTTGACAAAGGCCAGGGAGAAGGCTGAGGTACTGAGTGACATCCCTTCGCTTGGGTGAGAGGGAGATGGCAGAGGTCATTGCTGGGCCGCTCTCCATCATCTTTGAGAGGTCCTGGAGATCAGGAGAGGTGCCTGAGGGCTGGAGGAAGGCCAGTGTTGTCCCAGTCTGCAGAAGGGGCAGGAGGGAGGCTCTGGGTAACTACAGCCCCGTCAGCCTCACCCCATCCCTGGAAAGGTGATGAACAGCTTGGCCTTGCCAACATCTCTGGGCACCTGGAGGAAAGGAGGCTTATCACATGGATTCAACAAGGGGAAATCGTGCTTGGCTAATCTGATAGCTGTTTATGATGGCACACCCAGGTGGACAGGTGAGGGGAGGCAGTGGATGTGGTTACATCTCAATTCCAGCAAAGCTTTTGGCCCTGTCTCCCATCCTCGCAGCCAGGCCTGAGGGCGCGGCCTGGGTGGTTGTGCATGAGGTGTGTTGGGAACTGGCTGCAGACAGAGCTGTGCTCTGGGGAGGAATAGCCCCACGGCTCAGCACAGGCTGGGGCTTGTCTCTGGAAGCAGCTGTCGGATCTGGGAGCCCCGGTGGACCGAGATGCCCATGAGCCAGCACCGCGCCCTTGTGGCCAGGAGGGCCAAAGGCAGCCCGGGGACACAGCAGGGGCAGCCCGGGCACACACAGCAGGGGCAGCCAGGGGACACAGCAGGGGCA
>JAOEGS010008883.1:105163-127750 GCA_025447755.1 Corythornis vintsioides | reverse complement strand
GCCCGGGCACACACAGCAGGGGCAGCCCGGGCACACACAGCAGGGGCAGCCCGGGCACACACAGCAGGGGCAGCCCGGGCACACACAGCAGGGGCAGCCCGTGGAGGGAGGTTCTCCTGCTCCTCTCCTCTGTGCTGCTGAGGCCCCACCTGAAGTGCTGTGTCCAGTTGCTTGGTCAGGAACTTGTTTCCCACACCCCGTGGTTGCTTTACTTTGTAAGTGCTACAGTATTTTGGGGTACTGTTTTTCTTTGGGTTTACTGTCAATTAACTATTAACAAGCCCTTTAGGATTTACTGTCAGTTAACTATTAACAAGCCCAAACCCACTTTCCTGAACAGAACAGGCAGCCGCTTCCTTTATTTAGTGTAACCCTTGGCTGCTGCTGCATGGGTGAAGTGTCTCTTAGGGTAGCTCTTTCAAACTCCCAAGAAATGGCCTCTGAGCAAGGCAGAAAGGTCAAGATCTGTTATTTTCCAGAGAGAATGAGTTCCTGAACGGGTCATTTTAGATGCAGGAACCAGTCCCAGTCATTTTGCCTCATTTTTTTCTGACTGTACTGTTAATTGGGTTGGCCAGGCTTCTTTGCTTCCTGAAACCTTGTTAAGTGACACCTGGATTCAGCTCCAAACTGCATTTAATACACTTCTTATTTCAGTCGTTTGCAGCTCAGTCTCGGAGCTGATCAGAGCAATGCTGCATCTGTCTTGTTGTCACTGGCCATATTGCACTGCAATGATGATTTTTGAAATACCACATGGTGATACTGTTCTGTTCAGGAGATGTCAAAATAACAGCTCTGACACAGTTATTTCTAGAGATCTGGACTTCAGACCTTATGATGTTAATATGCCTGTGCAGTAGGTGGAGCATCAGTGGCTTTTAGTTGTGACCCATAATTGCTTAAGGCAGCGTGTGAAATCTCTCTGGGACTTTGTGCAGGATGAAGTTGAAATGCCAAAGTTGCCAGAACACTGGTTTAGCAGCTTGTCTGTGGAATTGCTTCCACTCTTAAAGGACTGGTAAAAACACAGCACACACCAGTGTAGGTCAATGATGAATTTTACTGAGACACAAAAGCCTCTGCACAGAGCAAAAGAGACAGAAAAATAATTGGAAACGTGGTGAAGGAGAAAAATCTGGTTTTGTGGGTGCAGAGTGCTATGAATTTTCTTCCTCAAAACTTCCTCAGGATTCACTGACCACAGTAATAGATGGGGAGTTCATTAATCTTAACTTTCAAGCATGAAAACTTTTGCTCTAAGAAGTTTGATCCTGGAGAAAAACAAAACAAAAACCACAAGGAAAAAGTGATTAGTTTTGGCCTGAGAAAATAAGAGAACAATGTGGCTGAAATGTTTAGGAGTTGATGTTTGACATGTACGAGCCAACACCACTTGAACATGGAGCTGCATCTTTCTGTCCACAGACTACAGGCAACTGTCTGTGGAAGCTTTGTGGACAAATCTGTGGACAAAGCTGCAGTCTGGGTTTGAATCTCAGAATGGACCTGTGGCAGGACCCATGCTAGCCAGGGAGTGCATGTGCATGAAATTGCCTAAAAACAATGAGACTTGTGTGACCAGCTAGTGCCCAACCCTCCCTGCACAGCCTGGTCTGCAGGGTGCAGGCAGCAGAGCGACAGCCCCGGTGCTGCTCCTTCCCTCTCCATTCCCCTGCTATGACACAGACAACCACCGGGTTTCAGGAGTTAACTTGGTCCTCTTCACCTAAACTTTTCCTCCCTCTGCATTTGTAGTCCTTTCACTCTTTGTGTTGGGAGTGTCCTCACCGGTGGCTGGGTAGGCAAAGAAGGAGGAGGTTCCTTTGCACAGAGCCTGGATGCGTTTCCCGTAGGGGTGCAGGTGCTGCAGGCGGTGTCTGGAGATAACAAAACGACTCTCTCTGTGGTGGAGGTGGCGAGGACCAAGTCCCTGAGCATCAGAGAAAGAGACCCAGAAGGGAGCCTTTAGACACACAGCTTTGTGTTACACCCATCTTTGATAATGCAGACGGGGTTGTTCGAGTGCAACACAGCCCTGGGAGCCTGAGCTCTTGGAGTGACTCAGCCCTGCTGAGATTCACTGCTTGATGTGCTGGGAACTAGCCCCTTGCACAGGCTCATGAGGAGCTGTCTCACCACCTTCATTCCCCATCCTACCTGGAGTCCTTGGGGAGATGCAGGAAGTGTTTCTTTAAGGGAAGGGCTCCTGTCCATTCTAGAAATGATGCAGGTGTTTTTGGAGATCACCTTGGTTGCAGTGTAGCCCTGTTAAAACAAACATTTAAAAACAAAAGTGATGGTGCAGACAACATCCAGTGGAAGATCAATAGACTGCCGGAGTGCAGCAGGGATTAAAACAAAGTCTTTATACAGTACAAAGAATTATATAGGAAAGAGAAACAGTGTTTTTTGAATTGTATTGTTCAGGTAAATATGTCGTGTTGGTTGCCACAGGACTTTGGTAGAAGGTGGAGTTGACTTCTCCAGGAGTGCCACATGGACTGTGTGTTACACAGCTTCAGTCAGCTGTGGGAATCCCCTGCTGGCAATACCAATGCCACGTGCTGTTCAGCAGAAACAGACAGTTAACTGACAATGCTCTGAAGCATCTCCCCTGCAATCCTTGTAAAGTTGATTTGAAGGTTTTTCAAAAACCCTTTTGTTCTTTCCAATTTTTCTGAGCCAAGGTGGCATCTACTCACAGTCTTGGTGTCCCAGACAGTTTTGAAGCCCTTCTTTGAGCCAGTGCTGACCTCAGGGCCATGGTGCTCTGGGGTTTCTCCGTGGTGCCCCTGCAGGTTTTTCTTGCCATTCTGAATTTTGGAAAAAATTAAAGGAGGTGGAGATTTCAGGTTGTGGGTTCCCAGTAATCTTCCCTCTAGTAATGGGGAAATTATTGCTCTTAGGGATCAGATTAAAGGGGGCAGGATTTCTGGCCTCAGAGGGGGGTCTGTGAAGCCATTAGGGCTGTGGCAGAGCTAAAATGCCACTGGTTGTTAGGGCAGCAGTGGAGAACTGCAGGTAGCTGAGCACTTACCTGGGCAGCAAGAGCTGGAGCCAGGAAAAGGGCGAGAAGAGCAGCAGCAGCTGCAACCTGAAAGGAACATCTGATGTTCACAGCACTTTAACACGGGGGCTGCTTATCCTGCATCAAGTTATTTTCTGTCTGAAAAAACTTTTTACTTCCCACTTAACTTTGTGTTCCCACTCAGCATTTTCTGAAGCAGCTGAAGAGTATTCAGATATGTAGAATGTTTTGTTAATGAGCAGCTGCCATTAGATCAGTTACTATAAGTTACTCTTAACCTCAGCACTATAGTTGATACAGGTAGGAAGAGAATTTAAAGCCTGGGGTTTAGAAGCTGTTCTGCCCCATTCAGTAAACCCCTTTGAAAGGGGTGGTCTGAAGTGCTTGGTGTGAGAGAGCCTGAGCTCTTCCACATGTGAGTCTTGTCCTTGTAGCACTTCTCTCTTTCACATTTGAGTGGACCTGTGAAGTCGCTGCCAGAAGTGAAATTAAACCCAAGAAGTCCCCATCCATTTGGCATTTTTCTTCTGTAATCCCGCATCAATCAAGGTGCCAAGAAATAATTGCAATAATTTGCAAGGTGCCAAGAAAAACTCAAAACGGTTTCTAAAGCAGCCCAGCCTTAACAGTGGTATGAGAAAGTGATAGATGTACTCACAGTGCACTGCATTTTGATGGGAGGAGAGGCAAGATCTGCTGGTAATGGATGTGTACTCTTACTTTTTATACAGTAATAGCCCAAAGTTAAACCTTCAAATGGGTTTACCTTGCTGGCACGTGCCCTGTGCTCACAGGATCATGACGGGTTTCCTGGGAAGTGCTTTGATAAGAGGAGGCTTTGATACCAGGCCAAATGAATTCATTGCACACAGGGAAATGAAAGAAAACCTGTCATGTTAAGATTAATGTATTTTATGGAACTTTTAAATGAGGTGGGGGGAAAGTAAAACTCAGGTGCAGAGAACAGATGCCAAATGAAATCTGTAGTGACGCTTTGAGCCTACATGGCAAAGGACTCAGTGTAAAGTTTTAGCTGTAGCTGATGTCACCTGTTAAATCAATGGTGGTGGCAGTCTTGCTGTGCTCCAAATTTTAAGTCAGTCCTTTGGAAATCATGAGGCTGGATCTAAGTGTCAGCAGTTAGTGAGTTATTTGTTAACCTTTGTTCTGAGGTCCGTGTGAGGATCTGCTTTCCAGTCTTCAGTCACTTAACTTCTCAGAGCCTCTTCGCAAAAGTAGTGAACCTGCCTGTGGACTAAGTTTCCTTTTTTTTTTTTCCAGGTGGCATGCTGGGGTTTAGTGTCAGGATGGACAAACACCTCTGAACAAACCTCCACTGTCTTCCAGCGCCGAGGACCATCGCTGCAGCTCTGGAGAGCCTGGGAGTTCACTGCAGTTGAGGTGAGGTTCAGTTCTCCTGTACACCCGTTAGGGTCACACTCTTGTCACTCTGCTCAGACTGGGAGTGCAGAGGATTTGACACCTGCTGGTGCTGGGACAGGAGAGCTGGTTTTCATCTGTTCTGCACCCACGTTGTGCTCTGCACGAGGTGGAGCATGTGGTGAATGAAAGCAGCTCACTGCTCAGGGAAAAGAGTTAGTTCTTCTAATTGGATTGACTTGTGGTTGCCCTTGTTGTGGGGACAGGTATGTCCTTAAACTCTGAGAAACCACCAAAGTCTTAACTGACATGTGACAAAGTCCTCTGTCTCTGGAAACATAAGGAAGAGACTGCACTGTAAATGCCAGTCCCTGCAGAGTCCTCACAGGGCTCTGGGAAGAGCTTTTGTCCCTTCTTCCAAGTGCCATCACCAGTTTGGCCATTACAAAAACAGGTCACACTTGGGACTCCTGACTCTCCAAATCTGCCATCTACTTCTGACTGCACGAGTGGTTTGTGCAGCAAACACACACAGTTAGAGCCTTTGACATTAATTAAGAGCTTACGAGGGTCAAGATGGTAGTAGAAGCCAGGAAAAAAGGGCAGGCAGGGCTTTTACCACAGAAGACCCTGTTCTCTTGCAGTACAAGTTTGTCTGTCCCATTTTATTGCTCTGCTCAAGGTACTCTTTCCATACTCAGTTCTTGTACCACTGTGCTGCAACCTCCCAAGGCTAAGAGCTGCTCCCTCAAATTATTTCTGGATTCATCCCTGAAGCTTGATTTATCTTATTTTTTCTTTAGCTACCAGATTGTGATTAATTCTGCTTGACCTGTCCTTTTGCACAGAGATTTTTCTAGACTGTTCCCCTCTTCTTCCTCTAGTGTGTGGCATTCCCAGCTGAATGTGAATGAAACACAGAGAATTGATTTTTTTGAGGTGTAGCTTCGTTCTCGTTCTTTACTTCTGTCCCACTACCTGCTCACTCCCTGATAACATAAATATTTACAAAAGGCATGTGAAAAAAAATCTCCTGAGTCACCAGGAGAGTTTATTGTGATAGGGTATCACCTTAACCTGGCAGAATCCATCGCCCTCGCGTGTTGGACTCCTGTTTGCAATTGGAAAGAACTGTAACTGTACAATGACTCTGTTCATTTGATGTTCAAGGTTCTTTTGTTTAAATGATTTTTAGTGAATGGCAGTGCCAAATAATGGGTCACATTCCTCTGGTGACTGTACCTGCTTTCATTAAGAGTAATTCTGCAGCTTAATCACGTTTCATCAGGGTAAACTGGAATACATATGAAAATACTTGACCTTAAGAAAACCACAGAGATATTAAGTTTCCTGGGACAATAAACATTGCTGTGTTGTAACAACCTGTCACTTGTTCTGAACATTACTCAAATTTCAGTTTCTGCTGGTTTCCCTGAAGTGACCAACCTGACTGCAAGTGAAACAGTTGAGGAAGAAGTGATTTTATTTGGGGAAAAGTTTGGGAGTCTTCATGTAGTTCAAAAGTGTTGAAAGCAGGAAGAGTACTGAGAGAATGTGGGTATCAAAGTGAGTGAAACTTCACCTCCTCCAAGGATTCTGTGAAAGTGCAGCTGGTGAGCAGAGGCTGAGCTGAAAAGTAAAACCAGTGAATTGTTCTAACTCAGAGCAGGACAGGCTCTGAGCTGACTGGCAAAAGGGCAACTGGAGCCTTTGATGGGCCATCCTGGGCTGGTTTCAGGGCATCACTGGGTGATTAACCGTGGGGAAGGGTCTCCAGAAAGCAAGGCTGTCCCATTGGGAGTGTATCTAGGCTGAGCCTGGGACAACTAGGGGTGTCTCTACCCTTGGAAATGCTTTATAGAAGAGGATGAAATCAATCTAATCCATGCTTGTGTTTTAAGCATCCAGTGTGTTTTTATATCTATTCTGATGAATTGCTTAGCAGCACATCTTTGTTACACTAGAGATAACATTGTGCAGTTGAATAGAGCAAATATGTGAACATTCCCTTTCCTTTCCTGGAGTTCTGTTTGCTCAGAGAGGGTTCCATAGAATCTCTTTTGTCTTTTTTCTGACAGTGCAATTACAGAGATGTGTTGGCTGTTCAGGGGAGCTCTCATTGGACAGGGTGTGATTTGTCAGGCTGCAGCACTGGCTGGCGGAGTCAAGGATGAGGAGGAGTCTGGGGAGGTCACAGATGGGAGAGCAGTTCTCATGGCCAAAACATGTGGTCATTGCCATAAAACACGGGACACAGCAGTGGCTTTAGAGAAGGAATCTTCACCCTGCTGCTTTGGTTCTGTGACCTTCTGTGGAAGGTTGATGGTGCTCCTGAGGAGGCAGGAGGTGACTTACCCAGCTCATCATGTGGTATTCCTAATTATGTCACTAATTCCATTACATGTGTTATATACATCATGGGAACAGATCAAAACTGAGCAGCACTGCTTGTTCAGAGTTCATGTGTGTACTGGGTGACAGAAAAGGCTGCTGGGTTGCTCTGCTCAGTGCCTGGCACGTGGACCACAGGACCTGCAGGTATCAGGCTATCTATCAGGGGCTGTATTTCAGCAGAGAGCTTGCAGTGTTTGTGTGAATGAGTATCAGTTATTCCTGATGCCATTTAATCCTGGACAATGTCCTGATAAATATTTAAGAAATCGACCCAGCAAGAGTGGGAACTCCTCTAAAGTTTAAACCAGTAAATAATAGCCCTTGGTAGAGTGATTGATTTTACAAAAGCTGACTTACCAAGTGCTTCAAACATATCGGGGTCAGGTTACCTGTGCCAACTGAAAATTCAGATATGAGGCTCACCACAGGTGACTGTAGATAACCACTTGTTCAGCTCATGCAGAAAGGTTCTGACAAGTGCTTCCCACACCCCCAGCGAGGTATAAAAGTTGAAGGTCTCTGGGATTTTCTTGCATTCTTACTTTCTGCAGCCTCTTGTTCTTATCTGAAAGAAAAATGAACAGAATTGTGAGTATATCCATTTTTTGTTGCATTTGTATCATAAAAAAAAAAAAAAAAAATCCTTATTTTTAAAAACAAAAGGATAGAGAAGATGCTCCAGTAAGTGGCACAGCACAGGGACTGCTCTGCTCTGTGTCTTGCCTCTCCGGGCTGCTCACAGGAAACTTTGCCTTTCTGGGGTGTGCAGCAATCAGAGTTTATGGAAGCATCATGTGAGCAGAGTGCAGAACTTGACTACAGATCAGAAGGGGGATTATGATTCTATGATTACAGCTGTAGAGGTAAATCAAGAGTTAACAGGAGGGACTTCTGGAAAATAAAAACCTAGTAATGGTTCAGTTATCATTCTGCTTTTTCAGTTATAGCAAAAGAGAGCCTAAGAGAAAGAATATTACAATGAAGAATTGTAATTGTTTTCAACTAATCCAAGTGTTAAGTGAGTAATTTTTCAAACTGATGCTACAGCTGCTCCCCTCAATCCATGCAGTGGGTTTTTAATGTCACTGCCTGGTGTTCCTGGCCAGTGAAAATGCTTTTTTCCTTTTACAGGCTGCACTTCTCATTTTGCTGGGAGTCTTCTGGGCTCAGACTTCTGCACTTAAAGTAAGTAGGCAGATAAGCCTTCTAGGGTGTGTACTCATTTAAAATGCACTGGATCCCTGGCAGGGGGTGAATATAGCAGGAAGAAATAAGTGAATATAGCACAGAAGAAACTAACAAGATGCTTATTGCCAAGAGTAGAGAAAACCAGGATTTGCACAAGGTGGCAGTCACACCATCCAAGAGGCAGGTGCACAGCAGCAGGGAACTGAGGGCACACGGGTCCCCTTAGCTCAGTCTGCTGCCAGTCCCTGCTGCCACACATGACCTGGATGCACTGGGATGGTATTCCTTAGCCTGCAGCGAGGGCCTGTCCCCTACTTTCTTACCTTGCTGCACTCTTGTGTAATTAATCTCCACTTCAGGAGCCTCCCAGGACTGAGGGAGGGTGGTTAAGGGATTTAATGTTTACTGAAGCAGTGGGGTTTGTTCCTCTGAGAGAGCATTTGTTGATGCTGCCCCTCTGAAGAGTATGAGCCAGGTGATGAACAATGATTTTGTGTTTTTCCCAAAGACTTTTGTTCTGCAAGAGCCTGGCAAATACTATGTCACTGGGACTATGACCATCCACAACGAGAAGAACTTTGTTGAGGTGCATGTCAGGTCTGGCAGGTACTCCTCTGACACCATTTTCGACTATTCCAGTGTAAGTCCATCTAAGATCCCTCCCAATCCCTGGGGAGCAGCCGTGTGGAATTCAGTAATAACTAATGTTTTTGAACCCCAGGGGTACATTGCCACGAGGCTCTTTTCACGGAAGGCCTGCTTTATCCTGAAAATAAACAAGGAATACATCCCAGAGCTGAAAGAAATGGGACGTCTGGCGTTTGAGAGACAGGTGACTTGTAGTGAAAGCTGCAGTGTGTGCAAGGAAGGCTGGTGTGTGAGAGCTGTGTGCTGTGCTGGGAGCCTTCCATTCCACCTGGGAGAGCCTTAGGAGTGTCTTCTACTGAATTTCGTTTAAAGAACAGGATTTAGAAATCCATTTACTTTGACCAGATTTTGACTTTGCTATGCAGGCAGAGGTTTCATGAAGATGACTGGAAGTATTGCCTGGGGGTGGACTGGAGCTCTGGCCCAGTTTATGACAGCCATGCATTTGCTGACAATTAACATAACATTGTGATAGTAATAGAGCTCAATTTTGCTATGTTGGCAGAATTAGTATCTAGTGAACTTTGTTTCTGAATAGACTGAAAACATTTATTTTTCTTTCAAAGCATGTAGCTTCTTCAGCCAACACTTTGTGTGAGACAGAGGGAGGTGATTTCACATTTGGAGATCTTTCTCAGAGGGTGTTCTAGTAGAATAAAACCAAAGCTACTTTACTGATGATGTCTAACATTTTCTTTTTAGACTATGAAGAAGATATACTCTCCAAATAACGTGTGGGTAGAGTTTCAATCTGGCCACTCCCTTCTTGGGAGCCTCAAAGAGTGGCTTCTTTATGGCAAACACATCAAGCAGCTCTGCACGGGTCTGCCTCTCTACCAGCTGGCAAAAACCCAACGTAAGTCCCCTCAGAATGGTTGTGCTGCTGAGGCAGTGCACAAGCACCTTTCTGCCCTAAAACACCTGCCCACATGGTGGCTCTGAGGCAGGAATACTGTGCCCTGTTTTAGGGAGGAGGAGTAAACCACCTAGTTGGAGTGGGGGGCTCTGAGGTGCTGTGGAGAAATCTGGTCCAGTGCCAGTTTTCACCATTAGGGATCTAAACATCTGGAACATCTGCTCCAGGGTGGTTTTCCTGGTGTCAGAGGTTGCCACTGTGTGGCAGCTGCACCCGACTTGCACCCTGATGGCACAGTGGTCCCACAAGACATCTACTGTATGCCAGTGTGCTACCTGCTGTGCTGGGGTTATGGAAAGGAGGAACACAAAAGTGATTTAAAGCTGTACAAACATTTCCTTCCTTTGATTGATCCATAAAAGTTTTCCACAATATCCATTGAGACCAACAGGAGCCTTGAATAGAATCATAATGAGGGGTTTACATTTTCCTTGCTGGAAACAGGGATCTTGACACTGATAAAATCATTTTCTTGTTTCTTCTAGCACCACTGAATGGTCATAGCTGTGCCAATGCAGGAATTCCAAGCATTTTGGGCATTAAAATCTGTGAAAAAGGCCATTAGCCTGGACACTGGCAGTTCTGCTGCATGGAAACAGCTCGTTTCTTTGCATGATTCCATGGCAGTGGCTGTGTTCTCCAACAGAAACACAGCCTGGCACTGGACTCCAGCCTGTCCTGAGTTTTGAGTGCCACAAATCCATGATACACAAATAAAGACATGGAGTAATTAAAATGCTTTGTCTCCTTTCTTCATCCAAAAGCAGAACACAAATGAAGTGGCCATTGCTAGATTGCCCACAGAGGAGATCTGTTTCCCTTTGTCTGCAGCGAGACCCAGGTTTTGGCTCCATGCCCAAGGAACAATAACAGAATAGGGATCTTTTCCAATGGAGAACTTCCCTCTGGCATCAGCACCCAGCCCCTGCAGGTGCTGACTCACCTTGTGGATGGAGGGAGGGAGCAAAGAGAGGAAGGGGCAGACAAAGGGAGGGAGCAGTGAAAGTTTGGAGACCAGAGAGATTGAAGCAGATCCCAAAGGAGCAAACTGGTGCAGCTTCCAGAGAGGCAGACAAGATGTATGCACAAAGCTGAGTCTTATTATTCTGAGATTATTATTTAATTCCAAGTTATTTTAAATAGTCAGTGCAGTCTGGTTTTCTGAACCTTTACTGTGTGTGCAGTGTAATAATGGTCCTTTGACTCTCATCCTGTTACTAGTATTTTAATCATAATTAATTATTTTAAAGAAATCCTCTACCTACTACAGTAATTTATTAATGGAAGAGTGTTCTGAGACATGTGAATGAGATCTGAACAAAAACAACCGAGTTATGTGTGGTCATGAGAGATGTAGGGCTAAACTCTGCCACCCACCCAGGGACAAAGAGCATGCCTCTGAGTCCCATTCTCCTCTCACAGAGCAGCTGCAGATAATGAGGGTTATTCTGAATGGCCAAAAGAAGGGGTGCATTGCTGTCTTCATCCCATCAAAGGGCAGCAAAGCATGATCTACTCTCCATAGTTTGAGTGCTCTGGTGGAAATTGTCCGTGGCTGAAGGAACTCAGTCCAGGTTTTCAATCTTTACTGCTGGCTTAAAAAAATACCTTTCTGTAGTTTGACTGAATTTAATTTAAATTATAAAGCATATTTGAGGTCTTACATTTTTTGTTTAGAAAGTATTGCATATACTCTAAAAGCTTACCAAAAAGCTTTTAGTGCTTACTGCCTCCTAATTTTGAAGGCAGTGTTAAAATCTCAGTAGATTTGCAGTGGATACCAGAGCAAATAGCTCCACAAAGCAAGGCTCAATAGCTCATTATCTGCCATTTAGTTTTGTTTGAGCTGGGGACAGAGTGTTTCTGCCCTTCATGTACTCAAACATGGAAGAAGATTGTTTCTAGCTTTTATTTTAGTTCACAATCTCATTTATCAGTCAGGCCTCTTAGCAATATATTTGCCTTTCAACTGCTGTGTGTAATTTCTGATAAGTGCAGCTATCTGTCCATTTTCCCAGCACCTCCAATGCCAAGGTGCCCAGCTTACAGGAAACTCCTGGATGGAGCAGGCAAATCTGTTGTGATGTTGCTGGACCTTTTGAGGTGGAGCTCACAACAGGGAAGCACTGGATGAATCCTATGCCACATGACCCTTGTGTCCACGGGCCTGGACACCAGCTCTGAGAATTGCAGAGCAAAGAAACAGGGCAGGAGAAAGAATGTTGATGTTGTATCTGTTTGATGCTGTAATTTGCCAGTGCTGTTTCCTGCCATTTCATTCTTTGCTGACTAGACCACAATTTACCATATGTTTTACATACCTGTTTTAAACTATAAGTAATCTATTTTTCTTGCATTGCAAGGTGGTGGATGTCATTACTGAGCTACAGGGCAACTCCAAAGAAGTAAAACACAGGAAACAGGTAAAGTGTCTCTGAAGAAATGGTCCTTCTGTTGCTTTAAATAACTGTATTCTGAAAATGTTTTACATCTTTCAATCCATGGTCTGTCATCAAAGGGTCTGGACTGAATGTTCACGATCTGAAGGAAGCACACAGTTTTAATTCTATCACTTAACTTAGACATGTGTTCTATAAAATACAAGGCATCTGCAGTGCTGGAGCTCATTAGGTATCAGGAGCTTTTTGGGTCATCTATTGGTAAGGATCATTTCACATTGTGATCCACGAGACTCCTGACTGGAATGGATGGAAAATCCCACTGGTTTCCAGGGGAGGGACCCACAGAGGATTGCAGTCACTTCCCAAGTGGAGAGCAGCCAGCAACTGTTCTCAGAAAAAAAAATGGGAGAGTTGTTTTCACAGTCAACAAGGCAGAGTGCTTGGCCTAATAACAGCCCAAGGGCAATGTGCAGAGTGGGTGAGATGAGGCTTATTAGACTTAAGCGTAAGATTAACACCTCAAAACAGTGCAGGCAACTGGGATATCTGCACTGGGAGAGGGGAAGGGGCAGATCTGGAACCCAGAGCTATCACAACAGTGAAGAAAGGAACAGTGCAAAGCTCAGATTGTGAAGACGTTGGTGGGAAGCGTGTGGAGAGAAGAGAGTATCAGGATGTGACCCTATTACTGGAAGCTTTCATTGAAAGGTACCTGGTCTTCCCAAGAGCTTCTCTCCATCAAAGCAATAGGGATGTTCTGGAAGTTTATCTGGCTTCTTAGTTAGGCTTGTTGGATGAAAGGTGGTGAGTTTGATGTATGTGGAAGAGAGCACATGGGGAGTGTGTCTGGGTGTGCCTGAGCAAGTATCTCATGTGTGTGCATGTGCACAGGCAGCCTTTGGAAGATAAACCATTATTTATCCTAGGCTGGGATATCAGAATAATGCTGATTATTTGCTTCCAGCTTTTTTTAAAAAGCCTGAAAGGTGTTTAAAGGCATGCCTGGTATCCAAGCTATGGTATCGTTGGATGGACACTGACAGGCAGCTGAAATATCTGCAGCAGAATTAGCACACATTCCAGTCACATCTCCAGCTCGCTTGCAATTAACCTTTCTCACTCCTTACACCTATCAGTGGGCAGGGAGCCTCCACTGGCTCCCACTGCCAAGGACACCAATGGACCTGTCACCAGTGCTGCACATTAATCCAAGATCATTTTACCACTGCACCCACTCCATGAGAACCCACCACCACCACCACCCACATTGCCAGCATTAAAAGACAAATAGTCTTGGTAAATAGCCAAGGGCAAGATGTGACAGCTTTGCCACTTGTCTTCGTTTTAAAATCAGAGCTTAACCTGGGAATTCTTATGCTGGTGAGCAATGCCATTTAAATCAGACTGCTTCAGTTAGAAGTGGAGCAGATTTTCATACATGTCTGATATGTGAAAAAAAAATTTCCCTGTTGTATCAACTAATGAAAAGGGAGTTCTTTTAACATTAGCAAAGTCTCCCTTATAGGAAGAATTTCCACTAGCAGAGAAAAATAAAGTAAGACTGAAGAATGAAGGCTGTTATTGGGAATAAAAATTGTGCAGTCTGGGCCAGCAAGACAAAGATCTGAATTAGTGTCCTCATTTGTCAGCTCTTCCCACCCTTTTTGTATCAATAATACATAGTTGTGAGGAAAAAAATCATCCCTTCATTTTAGAAGACAAAAACATTTCCCATCTCTATAGCCCCTGAGCACTCAGGAGCAAAATGCTGTGGTCGGGCACTGAAGAGCAGGGCAAGATCCCCGTGCAAGAGGAAGAGAGGACGTGTCCAGTTAAGCCTGTGCCCTGATTAAATCAAGGTGCCTAATCTTACCTACCAGGATTTAAGTTCCTGAGAGGTGAGCTGGGCTTTGCACGGCTAGTTTAGAATGAGCAGATGTCTTTGCCAGGGAGACAGCAGATTTTCCAAGGCATACACTCCATTCCTGGTGGTACCTTTGCTTTCTCTCTGATCCCAGAACAGTGATTCCGATTGTCCACTAGATGGCAAATGGTCACAGAAACCTCACTGCAGTCTGAACCCAGGTTGTTAAGAGGTGACACCTCGCTGTCATGAGGCTAGAAAAGAACACCGACTGGGAGCAAACCTTAACTCAAAACCAAAATGAATCCCCATCACCCTGAGACCTGTACATCTGAGTCAGGATGGAGAGGATTAGAATTCTTTCTTTCAGATTTCCAAACCAGTTTGGTTTTTATGTGTAATAATGGCCTATGTGAGGACTAACTGAACTTTCTTTTGATCCCTTAATATTTGTATTTTTTCTTTTTAATATAGCTATTTATTCCATTATCTAATAAGGCATTTCATTTGCACAAGGTTTATTAAACAGTGATTTTTAAATGTTGTAGAAACGTTAAGTAGCAAAGACTCACAAGATCTAGTATGAACAAGGGAAATCTCTTTCAGAAAAGGGATGCAGCAGTGGATGAAAGATAAATCTGAGAAGCACCAATCACACACTGGCCATGAGCAAAGGTAAGGGGGGAAGCCCCAGCCCTCCTGCATTTTTCTTATCTCCCTCTCCTTATCAGAAACCTGTTGCCGCCAAGTGAAATCTTAACCAGGCTCATCTGTCTGTGCCCCTGCCCAGTCCAGTTTACCAGGCTGCTCCCTCAGGCATGAGTAGCCCCCAAGGAGTTATGTGGCTTGGTGTTTGCTTTGGGGGTCGAGGGGACCAGGGAAGAAAGGGGGCTGTTCCTTGCAGACAAGTCCTGCTGTTCTTAGCACCTGCCATGGCCACATCCTCTGCTGCTTTTAACATCTCTCTTCCTATTCTGCAAGTTCTTTTCTTTGCTCTTTCACACTCAGTTTCTGGGCAGTTTCCACTTTAAATGTTCTGAGGGTGGATATTAAAAGAAGAAGGTGGTTGAGACCTACTGGGTGGAAATCTCAGGTTGCTTCAGCCACTTCTTGTTGGATGAAAAAAGCAAGTGTAGCATAACATTGATCCTTTTGTGTCTGTGGAGAAAGCACCTTTAAAAATCCCTTAGCAATTGCAGGTAATATGATGACATGATCCGGGGATATAAAGGAGGGTAGAGGTGTAATGAAGTATAATGAGTTTTTCTGAGGAGGCTCTTGTAATTTAGAGAGCCCAGACTACAAGCTTGCTAAGGCATTTATCTGCAAACCCTGCTAACCCAGGTGGGACACAGTGCCACTCATCACAATGCCAGAGAGTTTCCCCTTGCTCCAGCTGGCTCCATTGTAGGGGTGGTCACGTAAGGATTCTTAAGCATTTAAAAATATATTTTAATTGAGACATAAGGACATGAAGGCTCGAGCCAACTGTGGTAGCCAGTAACCTTTTCCATCCTCTGTGATAGGAAGCAGAAGCTGTTTTCACCTAACCAAGCTCCCTGACTCAGAAATTTGCCCTGAGCACACTGGGAGGTGTTTGACAGCAGCACATTAAGCAATGTCCCTGGGTGCAATACACTGAGAGCTGAGCCAGGGCACTCCACCACTCATTCCAGATAAGTTGAGCCCTTTAACACCAGGGCCTGTGAGGGGCTTGTTCCATGCTCTCAGTGAGATAAGCTGCCATCCACGCTTCACGAGACACTCCTGCCTGCCAGGCCACGCTGAGAGAAACGGGGAGATGTGCAGCATGATTTAAAGCACGTTACAGACCCCCCCAGATACACCCTAAATGTGGGGGGGATTGCTAATTAAAAGTGAAGAACTAGGATTCTGTGAACTACCAGAGGGCTGGGATCCTTCAGGTGGGCAAGTGCTGGTGCATAGCTCATAGGTGTTGAACAGCTGTGAAGGAGAGAACTCCAGTGCCACAGGAATGATGGAGAGAGCAGTGGAGTCTGAAAGAGAGAGATTGGTCACAAATTCTTCCAGTTAAAATGCATTTTTGTGATCTCAGGCTCACACACAGTGTAAACAGTAGCATGTGCTACCACTGAAATGGTCCCAAACTGATGTGACAGCTGAAGACAGTCTGTGCATCAGGGAGGTGAGTTTCTGGCTGCCAAGGTGTTTGTTTGCACAGAGCTGTTACCAATGGACTCTCATTTTCCCCGCCTCTTGTGATTCATAAAGAACCATTTTTTACATTTTTGATGTGCTAGTGAAATTAGGAGGGCAATTAGTCCTTCAGTTTGTTGGTCTTGGGTGTAAGTAAGACTGTTTCAGGTGAGAATTCAGCAGTTGCCTTGTGGAGTGAGCTTTTAAGTGTTTGATGAAATTCCTCAGTACTAGCCAATACAGAAGTGTTCTAAATATCCTAAATAATAGACACATCATTCACTCTGCAGTGAAAATGCAGAAGCCAGACTAAGAGGCTAAAGTTTCCATATATGGAAACTCTGCTGCAGTCAAAGCCAAAAGTAATGAGTAGTTCTATAGAGTTTCCCTTAAGCAAAGAGAGAAAACAGAAAATGTGATGCTCAGTTGCATGGCAAACAAATGAGAGAGGCTGCTGACAACCCTAATTTATCCAGTATAATCCCAGTCATCATTACAGAAACTGAAATGTTAAACAGGCTGTATGCAAAGAGTATTCTCTACTGAATCAGTCTCTCCTCCAGTTCCATGCAGCCTGTTTTCCCTTTCTGATCCCAACCCTTACATCAAATAAACAGAGCAAATATTAGACATGCTTGTCTGATTTTTCCTCATGCTTTGTTGATATGATTACAAGCTGATGGCTTTGTAATTACCATCTTGTGCTGAGACACCAACACTGAGAGAAAATTTTCTGCTTAATAGTCCAGTTGTCAATTAAATAATTTTAAGCAATTAATCAAAATTGTCAACCAAGTAATTTCTGCTGAACAGAGCCTGTTTTCTTCCAATCTGTCATTCAATATCAAGGATAGACAGTTCCAAGAACCAAGGACAAGATATGTTTAGTAACTGTTCCCAAGCATCTTGTTCCTTTGGGGCTGTGGGAGTATTTAAGTGGAGCTCTCACTGAAGAATGGTGCTCCTCAAGCAGCCCACTGGAGCACAGCTGACAAAGAAAAAGGAACTATTTTTTGGAGACTCTGGTAAAGTTTTCCTCAGGAATCTTGTTTTTGTCAGTGCCACTGAAGCTGCTCAGAGTTGCCTGAAGTTTAACACCCGTGTGAATTCCAAAGCTCCATAAAAGAGCTCGGTGATGAGAGAAGGAATTTCAAAAATGCAAAATTAAAACTTTCTCTTGACCTTTTTCTGTTAAACTGATCTGTGGAGCAAGTGTGAGAGAGTCCTGGTGCTTCACAGAGTGCCTGCCCTGCTGTTCATGAGCACTGCAGTGCCATTGCTTCCTGTGTGCAGGTCTCAAGTAGAAATTGATTTATTCCTGACCGTGTCTTGCCAGGTTTGAGTTGCCAGATTGAACTAATAATTCGTGTGACCTATAAGGGCACTAGCTTTTAAATGACATTTTAATCTTAATTAGGGCCTCCAACTGCATGGAGACACAACTGAGATAATAGGAGTGGAGAGAAATCAACAGATTTCTTGAGACATCCATCATAATGATGTAAACATTACATCAAATGATACAAACAGATATTTAGCTTACTGCTTCTGACAGTGCTTGTGCTAGATGTAAGCTTTTTATTGCCTGTGTTCAGTCATTGTGCAGCCTAGCAGGACAAAAGGCAGGTTAAATGCTGGATGTGCAGAAGCAGATGCAAGATCAAGGGAAATGCAGCTTTGCATTTGCCATGTGCTGGAGCGTGTGCTCAGATTTTCCAGGTGGATGCAGAGCCAGCCCAGCCGAGCTAGGAGGTTGTTTCTCTGCAAATAACTGCCTGGGGCATCAACCTGCAGGCAGCTGGGCCCCAGAAACAAGGCCCGTGCCTGCCATGAACTCCCTGCACGTGGCCAGCCAGAAGGCAACACCCAGCTCATCACAGCTCTTCTCTTTCTGTTTCAGTTGCTCAGGCCTTGTGCTGGATTAAAAATCCCTTCTGGTCATTCTTTATCTGAGTGCCCCAGGGGCAGTGCCCCGCGGCGAGGACGGGCTGCAGCAGCACCCAGAGCACACACAGCCTCCCTCCCACAGCCTCGGCAGCACAGACAGGGGGTTGCCCACAGTGGTGCCCTTGTGCTCTGCTTGTGAGTGTGACCCCATCCTTTTCACTTGCCTGGAAATAGCTGAGGAAGAAGCTGTGCTGCTGGCTTCCCATATAAAGCTGTCGCTGCGTACTCAGCGCTGTCCTGGGTCAGAAGGAGGTTGTGTGACACAGTTCAAGTAGCTCCTGCCCTTGTGGCTGCATGGGGACTGTCCTTCACCCCCTTTCCTTTGCTGTTTCCCAGTCACGCTGGTTGCTGCAACTCCTCTCCTCGCTCTCTTTCCTTAAATACTATCTTTTCATTTTCCAGTGACACCTGAAATCAGAATAGAGAGCTGCTGGGAACAGCCCATTTATGGGAAGGAAATCCAGAGCAGCCATGAGCCAAGGCACACGGGAATAAGGACTTAGGCAGATGCAGGAATGGAAACTAATTTTAGTTATTCCACTGCAAGCTCATCACACTGTCAGTGTCACACTCCTCTTTATCTCCCATATCGCACGCAGCAGCTCCCTCATGCCACAGCTATCTCCTGACAGGGACCATTGTGGGGCATTTTCGTAATAATTTCATCCCTGTATTTTGGAAAACTCAACGGACACACTGTGGTGGTTGTTAGAGACAGTAGCTTGCATCACTCCCCTACTTCCCTGAAATGGCACACGTGCCTGTGGTGTCCTGAGGTGAGAGCAGCCTTGAGCTGCATTTACACAGCTGTGGACAAGGATTTCAGGCTTGCCCAGTGTGAATTTTAACAATTTCTCAACAAGAAAGCCCAGGACTCATCAACATGAATCCCTTTCTCCTGGGGAAGGTTCCACATCCCAATCTGCTCCGAGTTAGTGAGAGCAGGTGTTTCTCCCTTCCAAAAACCGGAATAAGGAAGGGTGAGGATGCTTCAGAAACACTTCACATTCCTCTCCCCCACTTCCTCTTGCCCAGAGGAGCATCGCACCCTTTCGATCTTGGGTGTCGTCGACCTTGACACTTGGTAAAGCCCTGCTTCACTTTCTAGCCTTTCAGCACTGAGCCTGCTTCACACATTCCTGCACCAACCCGTGCTCTTCTGCTGCCTCTTGACAGAAGAAGCCATGGGGGCATCAGCTTGGAGGAAGTTGTGGGGTGCCTGAGATTAGAGTCTATTTTGGAGCCCCACAATCTTCAGGCCTGACCCTTTCGACAAGTGAGCTGTTCCCAGCAGCTGCTGCAGCACCTCGGCTGCTGCATCAACAGCACTGGTGTCTGTGCCCATCTCCTGGGGGCAGGAAAGGCCCCTCTCTGCTCTCCAGTTCTTGCCATGGTGTAAGAACAGAGTGAGCAACCCCCTGCCAGCTCCAGCAGCAGCCAGCTCCAACAGGAAGGGTGAGACATTAATTGCAGTGCTGCCTGTGCTGCCTCTTGTTCCCCAGCACTGCCAGCTTCAGGGCAGAGGCTTCAGGCTCCATTAGCTGCATCTTCCCATGCTCAACTGCAAACGAACTGGGGAAAGAGGCTTCTTAGGAGTGAGGGCCAAGAGACCTTCCTGTAAGTCTGCCTGCCTGATGACCCACTTACTGCTAATGAAATGGGGTCATTATGTTACAGATGTAATAATAATTAAACAGCGATGGTTATTCAGCTCCCTCTCCAGCTACCTCAGTTAATCTATTTAGCACAGCTTCTTGGAGTGCAATTTCCTTTCTAGAAAATCACTAGGCATGTAAATTGCAGTGTATGTAAAAAACAAAGGACAAACATAATCATTTCAGTGACACAAAATAAAGCCCTTCTGTTAAACAATTTAATTCAGAGGGGGGGAAAAAATGCATGTGTTAAATTCACAAAGTAAGGACACGGGAGCTTCTTTTTTATCAGCCGTGCTCTGTGGGTATTCCTCATGTGGCAGATCCCCAGTGGGACTGAACTTGAATGAAACTCATCCACAGCTGGGTCTGTGGCACTGCCCTGCACTGTGCTGTTGCTCCAGGAGCACCAAAACGAAAGTGGAACCAGCGGAACCGTGCAGCAGCTGGGATGTCAGAGCAGTAATTGTGCTGCTAATGAGCCACGAGCCAGGATGACATGTGTGTGGCTTAGGGATTTATCTCAGATCGCTGTGTGCAAACTGTGTTTTACTTCATATATTTATATCTGCAGGGTGTGAAATTAGAGACTCACAGAAAATACGTCTGGATTAACAGGGTTTAGAGAGGTCACTGGCCCAGCCTCTGCTCCGAGGCAGTATCAGTGCTGCTTATGTCACTGCCAGAGCTGTTGAAGTCATGTTCATGCTGTTCACCCAGTGAACCAGAGCTGCACAGCAAATCAAGTTTTAATCTATGAGAAAGTGGAGTCTGTCTTTAGAATTGTCTATATGGATTAACAGAGAAAATAATTTCATGCAATGTCTGACTAAGGGCCAGGTGGAGTCCTCAAAATAACCAAGAGTGTTGATGGTGAAAGAGGAGACTCAGCTAAAATCCTCAGAGCCACACAAGTGCTAGAGAACTCCTTTTAAATTCAGACCCTTCAACCTTGCATCTCATAGAAGGCCCCAGACTGGCAGAAAGGAGCCGTGTAACACCATAGATCCTGTGCTCACAACCTCTGCAAGGTCTCCCTGTGCTGCTGCCTCTGCAGCCAAGCCAGTGTTCCTGCTTGTCTGGGGTGCAAAACTGGGCACTGCCAGGACAGGGGGTAGGGGCATCTGCTGTGGCCATGTGCTGAGGTCTGTCACCTGCTGCCACCCAGCAGCAGCACCTCTTGCAGTGTGCTTATCCCTCTTCTTAACAATAGCTGCATTTATGTGTATGAAATGAGTGATTTCTGAAGTTGGTATTTCAGCATAAAAAAGGAAACCTTTCTGTGGGTATTACCAGGCTCGTGGCAGCTCTCCCACCTGCACAGCTGCTGTGACAAGCTCTCCTGAAGGTGTTCCTTTACAGAGCCTGTCTTGTGCTGCATGAAAGAGTTAAGGCCAAGTGTGTTTTCATGGGTTCCGATGTTAATCTTGTTTCCTATGGCAGTAAGGACCTTAGCTTGGCAGAGTCAGGTGGTGAAGCACCATCAAAAAGAGGACTTTGCTTTTCTTTTAAACCTGAACTCAGTTCCAAAATTTCCTGCAGTTTTCTGTGCTTAGCTCTGGAAAGGCACAGTGTTCAGAGGTGAGCCCTGGGCAAGGCTGCAGAGATTTCTAGATAAACTGGAACAGATTACCTAAGCTCAAATACCTGCTTCTAGTGTATTGTGGCAATAACAGGAGCCTTGACAACAATGCTCTTTGCTTTTATTGTCAAGTTCCCCATGTTTAGAAGAAGAAAGGCTGAGGTTTAAAGGCCATTGTAAGGTCTGGCTCCATGACATCAAAGCTGCACATGATTTTCACAAAGATACTGGTATTTATGATAAAAATAGAGGGTGAATTTAAAACAGGCATGACCTGAATATTGTGCTAATTATGGTAGCTGGAGTTGTGGCTGTTTGTGGCAGTGACAGATTTGGGCTATTGAGGAAGAAAGTAAGTTACAGAGGTGTGGTAACAAGTCCGTGGGTGTGCTCAGCCATAAGGGAAATGGGGAGCCCAGAGAGCTCAGCAAACGGGGGGTTTCGTCCTCGTGTGAAGCTCTTGGTGCTTGCAAGGAGACAGTCTGCATGAGGGGAAATGTCTCTACCCTGAGTGCTGGCAGAGCAGCAGAGCTCTAGCCTCTGCCAAAGCAAGGGCACTTTGGAATGGATGTGAAGGAGATTTGGGTGGACTAGATAAAGTTTTGCTGGGATTCTCACACTAAAGCAGAAAGGGCCAGTAAAGAATTCCAGGGTATCTCTGTGGCAGAATGGTTTCCACGTGCCCCCACTGTGCCCCTGAGCTGCTGCAGCTGAGGCAGAGGTGAGGTCAGAGCTCTCTGCTGGCCTTGTGTGATTTCAGTAATTTGGAGATAACCTCTTTGACAGTGCTGTGGCTAAATCAAGAATAACTGTAGCCTAACGAGTCACATCTGTAACAGGAAGAAGAAAGGAGAGTTTCTGAGCTGTTCACAAATGCTCCAGTCCTCTCTCTGTGAGCATTTATAGGACACACAGCACTGACCCTAGCATTGAACAGTGCTGATTGAACAGTTTAGCTCAAGAAAGAGTGGTTTAGAGCAAAAGTAAGCGAAGGAAAAAACTGTTTACAAGTTCTTTGTCACAAACAGTATGGTACCAAAGCAGGTGCATGGTGCCTGCAGAAAAGATTCAAGACCAGCTCCATAGGCCACTCTGCAGCCCACAGCCCCTTCACAGTGCTCCTTGCAGCTAAGCACAGCTTTGGAGTAGTGAGAATTTCTCCTCTGTGTCCAGGGCCCTGTGACTGATCCCGGGGGTTACCTCGAGCTGCTCTCCGTCTGCACTCTGCAGGCTCCGAGGAATCAGCCTTTCCAAACAAGTTCCTTTGTAAGTGTAGTGCAGAGACTTAGCTCTAAAACGCCTTTGGGAAGGCGTTTTTGGAAGGTGTTGCTGCCTTAAGGGAGCTTTTCTTTGCCCTTAGTGCAAAATCAGTCTTTGAATAAAGGCTCTGTAGAATAATGTC